>PQWD01004268.1:0-47349 GCA_019425675.1 Leucinodes orbonalis
GTGAGGAAAAGGAAACAATATTCCAAATATAAAAGCCCACACCGCCACCCCGCCCTCCCCGAATGTGATCAGGTCTAGGAGTATGTATTAGGCGATAGCTAGGCAACTTTGGGGCGTTATGTTCTTGTCCAGATCTCAGCCAGGTCTCATTGATTGCCATTTTATCTGGCGCCAGTTTCTCAATAGCTACAATAAATTCCTCTTGTCTTGTGTAAAGAGACCCAGTGGCTGCGAAATTTCCTAGAGTGGCGGTCCACTCTAGGAAATTTCGCAGCCACTGGTCACAGCAATGCCGGTGCATTAGGTACTTCTGTCGAAACTGTTCCGATTGACAAGCGGTTGACAAGGCCGAGTGTAAGAAGCTGACGGTCAACCTTCAGGATTGAAGAGGCACTTAAAGAAAAAGAATAATGCAATCGAATAAAAATCTGGTTGCTATAAAATACAAGCCTATTGTAATTAATGTTTCATTGTCGTTTTAGCATATATTTTTAAATTATTTCTCATAATTGATCGTAATCAATACCTTAAGGTATTTTTATTAGTTTGTTATAAAGATCTCACTTTCTATCATAATAAATCAATACTTTTCATCTATGGCACCTACCTATAATGTCTTTTTTATTTTATATTCATATAATATGTTGGATAAATACAAGATTTATATGTAAAGACTGAGCCCATTTGAAAATACCATTCAAAATAATTATTAGAATTCACGTAACAAAATATCTGTTTCCAGATCAATTGTGTTAAACATTAATGTGAAGTCACATATATGTGATCTTTTCGAACATTATTTCGTGATGTATATTTGCTGTAATTATATATGCCATATAATTATAGCAGTAATTTTATTACATCTGCATTAGTAATAATGCAGATGTAATTAAATTACTCACTACGTATCTAAAAGTGACAGCGATGTATAGATTATCGAGAAATAACACAATTACGATCGCCAATAAAATCGAGTTTATATGTCTCGCGCACACGACAATTTTATTACCATAGTTGGTAATGAAATTGGCTGGCACTTGAAATGGAATGTGTATGTCGCTCTCGACTTGATTTTGATAACCTACGCTCTGTTCGTTTTGAGCGGAATGGTTATTTATTATCTGACATGAAATGCATAAGTTAAGTTCGGCTTAGCTCGGCAACCTTGCAATTTCAATTGCTGACTGGAAAAATCGAAGATTAATCTTAATGATCTTGCTTTAAATTCACAATTTTAGAAGTAACATGATTCAAGGGTAAATTTGACATTAAAATTATGTTTCGTATTGTTTTCGCTTACATTGATTAAAATAAAGTATTGGCTTTGTACCATTTCACTTGTGCATAAAAAGTGATTAAGATTCGCTAAATTTTACATCTAATTTATTATAATCACACGAGGGAAGCGTTTCATCATCCGAATCCGATGTTGTTATCTTAATAAGCGAAAGACAACTGCGACTCTCATTACAAAAGTATGTGAGCTAATCAAATCAAATATCAAAAGAAATAGTCTTTATGTTTTAATTTGTGACACATACAAAACGTGTGCCATTTCATCACGTCTAAATGTCTGAAGCGGTTTTAATATAATAAATATGAATTTGGCTAAATTATTAAAAAAAAATCCTGGATGTGTGTGTGCGCATGTGCTACATTTTTTTGCGGGAAAATATCTTTTAAACTAGCACATCTAGTATAACTACCTTTCATTCAGCCAGTTAATAATCGACTACGAAATATCGATATTTTTTACTAAGGATGTTTACAAATATTATATTTATATATTTATTCTTCGGGGACGAAACATGTTTCATTATTAGATTGCAAATGTGCTACTAAATCTATTTTTAAAACTGTGAAAACTAGTTTGAACAAGGCTTCATTACATACGCTACGAGATCGTGCTACAAACTACGTGTCTCGTAGCAATTCGTAGCAGTCCACATTCAAGCAAACTTAAGACACTTTTGTAGTAAGAAATGCTGCGTGATATAATTTAGAGTAGTGTTATTAACCATGTCATCAAAATTTTTTCCCCAAAATTTTGTGTTATTACTATTGTAGGTAAAATTTAAATCAACTAGAAAAACCTTTAAAAGATAAACAGTATAAGGGAAAACAATGCAGCTGACAGCCCGTGTGTTGGCTTAACTGGTTGAGCGCATTCTGACAACTGACTGGTTCTGTTTTTTTTGCGGTACATTTTGTACCAACACTTTTATGAATTGTACCAACACTAGTATGTAAATGTGTGAAATCTCCGTCATAATTAGGACCATGGTATTTTATGATATGAGTTTTAATTTTTACACAGTAATTAGAAAAAGAGTTGAGGTTGTGACTTCAAGGTCACAATGAATAGCCATTTTATGGGTAACTTTGTACCATCATCATAAAAAAGTATGGATTCGTGATGTACTCACAAATCGAAAAAAGTGTTCCGAATGCAGTGACAGCACACATACACATATTTCGAATTTCAAACACATTTACCTAAACAAAAGTGTTCAAACGTACTCTCTTCGGCGGTTTGTTTTTGATGCACGGATGGCGTATCTACCTTTATATATATAGAATATCATTGTCATCGGCCTCATCATCGCGTACTACAAGCAAGACAGAGATGAAACATAGACCATCTCAAGAATAAGTGTACTGCTATTGTGGCACAAATATATGAACTTGCTTTACCCGAAAAATGAGCATTTACGGTGTTTTCGTATCAGAAAGTCCATTTCTTAACAATGAGGTCTTATTAACGTATAAACGTTAAATTCATCATCATCATCATCATTAAACGCCAGCACCGAGGGGCACGAGCCTACCCGTATAGGGTGATTAGGCCTTAGTCGTCCACGCGGCCCAGTGCGGATTGGACGACTTCACACACAACCTTCGAATCTCTTCGCAGGCGTACATGAAGGTTTCTCACGATGTTTTCCTTCACCGTAAGAGCGTCGGAAACGTAAATATATTTTCGAAATTCGAAAACATATTGGTACTTAACTTGTGCAAAGGCTTCAGCACCATAGTCCACATACATACGCTGAGCAGGTTATACAGAAGACTAGAGGTAACCGGCCATTATGCTTGGCGTTTGTGGACTTGAGAAAGCCTTTGATTCGATCGAGACTTGGGTTGTGCTTCAGGCCCTCCAACGGTGCCATATTGACTTTCGCTATATCGAAGTGTTGAGATGTCTGTACGAGAGCGCTACTATGTCAGTCCGTGTACATGAAGAGCTTACACAACCTATCCAATTGCACCGAGGAGTGAGACAGGGAGACGTTATATCTCCGAAACTGTTCACAGTTGCGTTGGAAGATATGTTTAAGCTGAAGCGGCCACCATTTAATATACAGTGTTCAAAGGCGGTATGTCGATCTCTTATAGTGAGGCTGGACTCTTTTGTTATCTAAGCAGGTCTCCAGGTACATCAGATCTTTGATTATCCAAGTTTTTATTGTTTTCCCTTTATGAATCCATTAAACCCTAACTCTGTTAAGCTCCTTGAGTTAATGCGAAATACTACTAGTTCTATTTTGATGATCATGAGTGAGTGAGTGTCTATCTGTCGAAAATGCGAACCTTTGCTTTCGTCTAACGTCGGAACTAAATGAGCTACAGACTGGAAATTTTGGATTAAAGTATGTTATATATCTTAATAGATGACTAAATTTCAGCGTTCTGGTATAATCCAAAAGTTCTCAAATTGGGGCCTGAAAATGCGGCAAAATGGATCCTGTAAAGTATGGTACGGCAGTGTTCGCTTCGCTCGACTTGGCATGTAAATCCATTGATCATGAGGAGATTGGGCCATAACCCACCACACAAACCCAATGCGGGTGTTAACGACTACCATCCTAAGATTAAAGCTGGGCTTTACAAAATGAAAATGAAATGAATGACACTGGACAAAAAAGACATTGAAGGGCATGTCTTTTAATGCATTTTAAACGGCTGCTTGCCATGTATGCATATTTGTGTATTGATTTCATTGTTAAATTATTAATTTGCATAAGGAAACATTGATAATATTGCTTGTGAAATAATTATTTTTTAATGAAGTTTTTGTGAAACATTAAGAAAGAAGAAGAAATAATTATTTATTTGACACACACAATACAACAGTGAGAAACATAAAACTTATAAAAATAAGTGCCAAATAGGGCTTCCCTCAGCATTTGTTATGGCACACTAAAAGCGTTCCAGGACGCTGGTTTTCAAGGAGGCTCTGATGGGCAACCAAAAAACTAATTTAATACAAGTTTACACCAATCAAAATTTAAATTTATTACAAATCAAAAGGAAAAAAATACCTATACATAACTGGTTATAGAAAAATACAGTTAAAAACAGACCAATAAATCATTAAAATAAAATTAACCCTAATATTCAGAATAGATTAAAAAACAAAACAAAAAAAAATGAAAATAAAAAAAATATCGATAAGGGAAACGTGATTACAACAATAATATAAAAAGTAATAAATACTTTAGGCAGCATATTCACAAACCTAAGCCTATTACTATAGGACAATTGGAACAAACAAAAAAAAATAAGACGATGTTTTACAAACCATTTTCATTTTTAAAATAAATCAAACAGTAGGTAGATTAACTTTAATTTATAAACATGATACCTAATAAGACTACTCTCAGTGTGTTTACTAATATGAAGCGGAATATAATATGTGGCTATAACCAAACTCTGCAATGTTTACTTACAAGTTTAATTGGACTACAAATTAAATTGGACTTTATTATAAACAAATGACAGCTGCGTTCATGATTGCTTTTGACGGACAAATTTACTTACCGTGTGACTCGTAAACTCGTACATCGTGCATACTTTGCAGGTAACTATGATCTCCCAATTCCTTGCACTCGAGTAAAGTACAGTCTAAGATGTTTCCTAAATGTTGACTTTTCTTTCAGTTAGAGAACCATATACAAAATTTTGCTCTCAATCTGTAACAATATTCTATCGGAAAAACTATTGCGCACGTGACGTGACGGCTACATGAACGCAAACGGCTCAAAATTTTAATCTACGTTCGCGAGTGATAGACCGCGACGGGTAACCAATTCCGCATAACTACTTTTTGAAATTGCTACACAATATTTTTGTGAACGAATTCGGCAAGTCAAAATCTGTGGTCGTTACTTGGTTTTAGGTCGGAACGTGAGAGTTTTTTTTACTTTGTTTTATATTTGTTGTATTTTATGAATTGATGAGGCCTATAAACATAAAATTGGTTAAAGAAGATTAAAATATGTTAAACATAAGTAAAACTTTCAAGTTGATTGTAAAATTAAATATCAACTGATTTAAAAAAATGTGATGGTATGGTTTGAACTATAAACCGAGCTCAAGTTCCCAACATTATTATAGTAATTTATTTTTGAAAATGATGTCTTCAAAAATAAAATTCTATTAAATAAAATTTCTCGATCCTAAATTTATTACAATTAGCTTTCCGGCACATTTAGATAACAATATAATAATTTGTAGCCATTTTGCTTATAAAAGGCTACTAACAGCGTTTTATTTTACATTGTATATCACGATAAAATTACTTCCAACTAACCAGTAAGCACATTCACAGATTTTCTATTCAAAAGCTGCAAAAAAGGTCGAAGTTTTTCGTCGTACAGCCTATGCGAGCATCGCAGGAAAAATGGCCCAGTCACAGGTCACGAGTGGGCAAAGTGCAAAACTCTGTACGCCGTTAGCTTGAGTGATTCCAGTGTGGTTTGTCAGATATTTTTCACCTCTACGCCGGCCAATTGGGTTTATTTACTCCGTTTTTTCTTCTGTGACCTCTGCGGGGTATTTTTATTGGGATTGGACAAGGATTATTAACGCTTTGCGGTTGGATGGGTGACGTTTATTGAGTGTGGTGCAATTATATTTGTTTTGCACAGGACGACTGATGTTTGCAATTATTTATGTTGTAATAAGGTTTTTGTCCATTTAGTTATACTTACAGAGTTTGGCTTCTTAATATTTTTAAATAATATTTTACCTTATGGTAATTGATACGCTTGTCAAAGAGGTATGCAGTGTTGCAGAAAACTAATTACAGTATATAGTTATTCTATTTTTGACAACGTTGCCCTTCAACTATTTTCTTTAACTAGTAATTTCTAAAGTGTTATGCGCTTGTCTTAGTACTCTTATTTTCACGGGAGAAAGGGTAGCGCTATATACGATAAAAAGCGGCATCCCTTTCTTACTCTATTTAAGTAAAAATCAATGCTTGTGTCTCATTCTAGAATACAAGCCTAGCACTTATAATACAAGTATACATTTCTTGATAAAGCAAGGTTATTTCAAATGCATGAAAGATTTGCTCTTAGATTAGAACATAAATGTACACAACCCCTACTTTTCATGCGGGTGCCGTAAGAGGCGGTTAAGCAATTAATGATTCATCAGAGCAGGACAAGTAGAAGTCTTCCATTGTACCTCACCTTTTATGGAAGATTATGCAAAACCCTTTACGGAGAGTTGACCCTATGTTCAGTTTTGCATAGTCACAGGCTTTTAAATTTTAAAAATCTTAATTGAACGCTACTACTCTTTACATTCATATTTCTTAGTATTTACATTATTAGAAATTTTAACGGTGTTTATTAATTGTCAATGGGTCGCATTTTTTAATCCGCGAATAGTGAACACGCGAATGAAGGAAGCGCGACTAAGGAGCTTTTACTGTATATTGTATCTCACAAATTAAGGTGTCGCTGGCATTCAAAAGGTACTCGTTAAAGTAAAAAAAATAAACCAAAAATCGGAGCGCTCTCCATGCACGAGGAGCGAACTTTAACAAGATAATTTCGCGTAGTACCAATTACGTACTAACACGTCTTAAAATTGCGAAGTTGGAAAACAATAGGGAAAGTGCTTACACTATTTCACAGTAAACTTTCTTATGGCAACGAGAACAACGGCTGGAACTGGGAAACTGCCAATCTAGTCCATCCCAAGCGCCACATATCTTACAAAACAGTATGGAGGAGTTGAGGGAGAGACACTTAATTAACTTTAAAGCTAGGTGGAAACTTCGTCAGAGGGGGTTAGGCTCTGCCACACACAGCATTAAGCTATATGCAGATGAATCATATAAAAGTGTAGTTCTTTTTACTGAAGATAATACTATTAATAATATAGTGCTAACATTCATTTTAATACGATATCTCTATGTTTAGGCCTCAAGCGTGCAATTTAATTTGCAGATTATAGGAAAACTACCCCAATTGACACACAGCAGTAAAAATGCACAGGATGTAAACGTAGGTTAAAAAAAAACGATTTTTTAATTTCTTGAATCCTATCCAAACGAGGAGACGATTTACCTGATGGTAAGTGATATCAGTACCCATACACACTCGTCACTCTGATGCAGCTACGAGTGCGTTGTCAATCTTTAAAATGATGAGGCTAAGGAGATATTCGTATGGGGAAGGAGAAAGTTTAGGGCCTGTGGTTTCCTTTCTTACTTCCATTCATGCCAAATAGCTCTTCCGCACTTAACTAAATAGTCATTTAAAAATTTTCATTACTTCATACACGGCCCTAAACAATTTTATCTGAACCAAGCTTTATTTGTCAGCTTGCCGCCTAAGAGGTCAAATAGGAACTTGTCCTCCTTCGTAAGTGTATTGCAAAGTTCACTCCGTCTCGAATTGTACGTATGTATCACGTCGGAGCATAGTGCACGCCTGCTTGAGCTTCGAACTGACGTTAATGTCGCAACTTCCAACTCCTGGATTCTGCGGTGAATTTGTTTTTGTTACTTGTCAGGCATTTATTCCCATTTTAAAACTGTTTGTTCAAGTTACAAAATAAAACTACTTTATAAGTATAAAACAGCTAGCCTTAAAAAACAAAGGCGAGCGCCCTGACCGTCCTACACTTTCTAACATAAAATAAATCCTTGAACTCTAAAATGCATAAGGATTTGTCATATTTCCAATTATTTCAATGTAAAAATCTTGTAAAGTATTACAACATAGTGTATGCAACTGATAAAATTATCCTTTATTTATACGGACGATGACGTTGATCCCAAGCACGATTATAAGGCTTCATAATTCAGGTACCTAAAACTTCGTTTTTCTTGTTGCAACCTGCGCGTCAAGTTATTGATAATTTTATAGACGATTTTCTGTTATAAGTAGCTAAAATGTTCAGTAGCTTCATGTACCTGCATGATTAAGCAAAATTCATCTGCTATTTATCAAATCCCTCAATTTCTGCAAGACAAGGTTTATTGACATGCGGTGAGGCCTGAAACTCACATCTATAGACAATATCAGCGTGTTTCATAAACGTAATATATTCCACGTACATATTGCAGAGGCTTCTCTGCGGTTTTAATTTGGAGGTTAATGAAACACTTCTGCTTTATTAAAGGGTTGCTTTAGGCGTTTAACTGTCTGAGGGTGTTAGTACCCAGTGTATTCGGAAAACTAACATTGTTGGCTAGTTGCTCCCAATCGGTAAGGTGGAATTAGCTGACCTCAGTAATTTCTTTCTTTTTTCTTTCAGAGTCAGGTTAAAAAGCCGGTCTTTTGAAAAAGTCCAGTAGACGTGACTAACATCTTAACACGCTTTCTGAAGTATGAAGGGACTGCATATAATATATTTTTGTCAAATATCCGATGTCTTGCCATAGTTCTCGCGATCGACGTCTGAACGTGCACTTTTATTCGTTTGAATATAAATTAATCGCTATGTAAAAGGTGCGTCACGCATCTTATTCTTAACAACATAGCAAAAAACACTCGACTTCGAAGACAATGATAACATTTTGACTTTAGTCAACACAGGTAGAAATACAATGATTATTATTTTGTGTTAACAATTTGTATTGATCACCAAGTGTATTGTTCGCTGATTTCAAATTTATAGACCTTTATATGAAAAGCAATTTTACAATAACTCTATTGAGTTAAGAGATCGTTCAAATTCAATTGAATTTAAGAGCGCATTGTTCACAGAACATAAGACAAATGGGAATGAGTTATCATTACCGAAACATTGCAAATCAGTATTACGTAAATTTGACTATATTTGATTATTCATTAATTTCCACGAAAATTCTGTTTTGGTTGCTATTTTTCCTATCTTAGGAACTTTCCGATTAGTTTAATACAGTCAGGTAAATTTTAACAACGGATCTATCAGCTTCAATAGATTTTAAAAACAATGATGATAATAGCATGACACGATTGCGTTTCTATCAAAATAAGAACTCTCAACCGCAACACCAAATGGGTCATCAATATCTATTGTCTTTTTATAATTAGTTTAAAGTGCAGTGTAAAGTTAATTTAATTTAATTACGTCTCGGCAAGTGTAGCGGAGGACAACTTCCTGCCCGATGGACCGATGACTTGCGAAAGGTCGCTGGTGGAGGTTGAATGAGAAAAGCGGAATACCGGATATCTGCAAAATGAGGGAGACCTATGTCTAGCGGTGGACTGCGTTCCTTTGAATAGCAGTGTAGAGAAAATTTGCAGTCGTAATGTTATCGTGACAAATGAGCAAATAAATAACCATTTTAATTGTGTAAAGTAAGTGCTCAGGTTAGCTCGTGAAACAAAAAATAAGAAAACCTTAAAACGCCACATTTTAATACAGATATACGAAAGTTCGTGACCTAGTTTTGGTTTTCAAGGCATTTGTACTTGAAAGGGAAAGTTATAATCAACTGAACACTTTTGGAGCTAGCGGTAAGGGAATGTTTAAAGAACGTATAGTTTGGTGTCGGGAATACTTTCTTGTTTATCCTATCTTTTCCTTTGCCATTTACATTTTGTTATGATGATGCGAATGTTGCTGACGCGCATAAGACATCGTAAGTGTGAAACTTTTCCTTTTGAGTTGACTGGGAAATGTTGTTTTATGCTTTGGGTTTGTGTTGTGAGTTCATAAAGTCGTTACAATTCTTCTCCTTCTCTTCAACCTATTGCAGTCCACTGCTGGACATAGGTCTCCCCCATTTCGCGCCAGACATCCCGATCCTCCGCCTTTCTCATCCAGCTTCCACCAGCGACCTTTCGCAAGTGGTCGGTCCATCGGGCCGGAAGGAGTCCTACGCTACGCTTGCCAAGACGCGGTCTCCACTCCAGAACTCGTCTGCTCCAACGGCCATCGGATCTGCAACATACGTGACCAGCCCACTGCTACTTCAACTTGCTGATCCGGCGGGCTATGTCGGTAACTTTAGTTCTCTTACGAATTAAATTATTTCTAATCTTATCCCTAAGAGAGACTCCAAGCATAGCTCGCTCCATTGCGCGTCGAGTGACTTTGAACTTGTGAACCAATCCCGCAGTCAGTGTCCATGTCTCAGCTGCGTATGTTAGTACGGCACGTTACAATTATTTTAACTTTAATAATATAAATATAGATTTTTGATCACGCATATCAGTCGTATAGGCAATTAACCTAGTCTAGGCTCACTTTGGGCGCTTTTCTGATTGGTGTCAAAGATTGTATTTATTTATTTTGACAACAATGCTAATAGCAATTAATAGTATTTTAGAGGTAATAGTATTGATTGTTGTCCGTGATCATTTAATAAATCGTTTCATATAAGTGTCGTATCACGTAGAACCGATGGACGTTGGAGCCGACGTGTTCTGGAAGTATGACTGCTTCATGAACAGTGTAGCGTACAACAACGTAGCGATAGTACCGGCAACTTGCGAAAAGTCGCTAGTGGAGTCTATGTGAAAACCGGAGGTCCGGGATGCCTGGCGCAGAATGATGGACACCTGTGTCTAGTGGTCTGCGACAGGTCGAAGAAGGACTTATCTTGATATTCTAACTCTGTTGACACATAAATATATTAGACTGCTTACTGTGCCAATTAAAACAGTTAACAACAGTATCTTACGGTGAAGGAAAACATGAGGAAGCCTGGTGTACGCCTACGAAGAATATGAAGGGTTATGCGTGAAGTCGGCCAATCCGCACTGGGCCTGCGTGGATGACTTAGGATGCGTGGATGATATATTTTCGATTCAAATCAAGATACAATATAAAAAAAAAATTATAATCCAACTTTAACTAAAAATAATTAAAGAAAAAAATAAACTTTCATAATTTTGATGTCGGTGCCAACCGACTGCGATGTACTACCTTTATAAAATTTTAAAAGGTTTTGGCGTTTAATTTGAAGTCGGTATTTTAATCGATTTTTTTTTTACAATTTTGAGTGAGATCTAGTAGAAGTTGAAGTCGAAGTCTCTCTGAGTAGATTTTAAAAGTTTGATTTTTTGTTTCCCTTCATCTAACCCTAATTTCATTATCTTGGAACCATTCCTGGAGTTGGAGCGTCGGTGGCTCAATGGTGCGGACTGTCGCCTTCCTACCGGGAGGACTGAGGTTCAAATCCCGACACGTACCAATGTGTTTTCGAATTTTCGAAAATGTATGTACGATATCCGACGCTCTTACGGTGAAGGAAAACATCGTGAGGAAAACTTCATGCTTGCCTGCAAAGAGATTCGAAGGTTGTGTGTGAAGTCGTCCAACCCGCACTGATACTCACTCACTAATGAGCTGATGATGATGATCCCTGGAGTATCTTCTTTTTTAACAAAAAAGAATCGTCAAAATCGGTTCATAAACGACGGAGATAACCGCGAACAAATACAACAAAACGAGTTTCCCGCGATCTCCACCATCAGACTCTGACTTCCTTAAAATGGGACCACCAAGTGTCAAATATATCCGTGAACAAACATTAATTAAAAGAATAATATATGGTCTCAGCCTAAGCTGAGATGGGGCCCACCTTTGACCACATTATTATATTTTTTCCTTTTCATTCATACATTTACCTTTATATTATTTATTCCTTCATGTACTTCTTTGTTTTTATCAGTGTATTTCTTTCTTGTATCAATCATTGTAATCTGTGTTAAACTGTATATTAGTGTTTTGTGTGGTCAAATAAACTTTTTCTATTCTATTCTATATGGTCAAATTGAGTAACCTCCTTTTTTGATGTCGGTCAATAACGCTCAGAACATTAATGACACATCAAGGATTTTTATGATTAGTTATTTTAGATACCAATGGGGAATTTTTGTAAAACATATTTGCATAGAAAACACTCAAACAAATGTGTGTTCTGGTCGGGGGTTTATACAAGACAGGCCACTAAGAAATGCGCTATTACTCATGCCTTCATTCGTAACATATATCCACACTCATATTTATTCTAAACGTGATTTACTACGATTCCATTAGAGGTTCCAACGAATTTTGTTTATATATATGTTATCGACCTATTTGTTTTGGGTGTAACAGAAGTACCGTGCATATTTTCCTTAGGCAAAGAGGACCCGAAATAACGGTGGACCCCCAAATACCCGGTCGAGATAAATATATTTTGGTGCCGCAGTAAACATTCGCACAGGATTGGAATTCGAACCCATCTCAAGCTTTGAGCTTAACTGTATCGGAGCTACTCAACTAACGTATTTACTGCATACGAGAATAAATTCGATTCCTTTGATATTTAGTGACACCGCCGCCTATAAGCATTTGCGATTCTTGAGAGCATTATTGATGCGTTGAAAACCTTAAAGTTTAGATTTTGTGCTCAGAGTCTATTGATTACCGTCAATCATTTAGTTCTTTATTAAATGCCACCAACAAAAATTTAATCAGTAAAACGAAGCCTATGTGTGTATTTAGGGTGTCAGTTAAGCTTCTTCGTAAGCTCAGACCAAGGAATATGGTTCAGAGTTCGTATGGCGCACAGATTGCGTGACGTGTGCTCCGTGATACGTCATTATTTTATTTTACTATAATAATAAGTATCCTAAGTTTTCCATTATAACATCAGTTACCTCTTGTCAAAATCAGTTCAACCATTTCAGATATTACCCGGAACAAACAGACAGAAATTTTATTTTGTGTGTACTCCACATATATATTCATATGCATGTAGTAAAATATGGTTATTTCAATATTACAAACGATTGAATCTCAGATTATCTAGCCCTCCCTGCAACGTCCTAAGCCTAAGTTTAAATTCTCGGTCTCCTTTCGGCTCAATGCATAATAAATTTATAGCTGAAAGCTATCAACGCCCTTAATTTTCTCGATAAAGCTGTTAAGACCATCAACAGTCCTTAGCTTAAATTTCATTAAATAAAAGCTTTTATAAAAACCTTTCGAATTTGTTAATAAATTACTGATTGTAGTAATTCTTATATTTATTTTATCATTCTTACCCCATGTTAATTGGTAAGCTCATTTTATTGTAAGCTTGCTTGTAACATCTAACAATATTAAGTGCGAAAATAAAATAGACCTGATTTGATGTTACTGACTAAAATAAATATTGCCTACTTCATAAATGCTTTAAGGTTTGACTAACAGCGAGATTTATTTGCTTCAAAGTTTTTTGATACTAACGAAATGTTCAATTTACATGTAAATGTTGGTGGTACAAATTATACCGAGTATGAAATAGGATGCACGTCACAACTTGCATATTCACGAACGCGAGCGTGAAGCATGAAGTTGAATATCCAAGTGTCTCACGATATTTGATAACAAATGGCAGCGTAGTACGGAATAGCCGTTAGCTTATGATGTTTGCTGTTTCTGATTCAAACATTTAACATAACCTGGGAAGTTTTGATTACCTATTTCAAACTGTTTTATATGTCCTGTCTCAACTATTTATTTGATTTTCAGAGGAGGAATTTTAATTGTATGGTTGATAAATGAGGATTTTTTTTCTTTATTTTGGATTTTTATACTTAAGTATATATCAGTCCTATAATAAACTTATTAAATATACAGTGTTTTACTTAGCTATTTAAAATATCGGTTTTAGTTAATTTGGATATCTAGACATTAACTTAAGACAACAAATAACAAAATCCAATAGTACCCCCGCAGATGGAGATGTTGGTTCTGCTAAAATTTGGTCAAATAGTCCAATATCATAAATATTAAGACGAGGATTTAGTTTTGATGAAACGTGGAATGTAATAATTTAAATACATCTTGGGTCCAATCTATCACTGTAAATTTGAAATTTCATACAATCAACAAAGTTATTATAAAACAAATTATTTTATCATTTGCCTACATTATTTATTGTCTCCTCATTTTTAGTACATCGCTTAAAATATTTTTTTACAGCTAGTAATTTACTTAATATTTTATTATAAATGTAAGCCATTTTTGACTCACATATGCTTCTTTCAATGCGAGAACAAAGCTTTCTACAAACAATATTTTATAAATGGCGTGCGTCTATTGGTAAAACCTTTGAATAAAAATGACAATTACCAAAAACATACAGACCCTTTGAAGGCTTACCCCACACAAGTAGCTTTGTTTGTGGCCGGGTGTTATCGCTGTGTTTGACAAAACAGGGTGGCTTTATCACGACGGGCAAACATAACCGTATCCAGACATTCCGGATGTCCGGAGATAACCCGAGGATACATTTGTACCGGATGACTTGGGCGTGAATTCTTAAATTTTGCTAATGTTTTTGTTAACATTGCAGATATCTACAGAATATACTGTTATTATGTAACGTTACTTGGTGGCATAGTTTTTAGGGTTCCGTAGCCAAATGGCAAACTATAAACACTACACCATTCAAACTTTGTAAGTATATGTATTCTATTAACCGCTATTAGGTTCTGACAAGAAACTTAAAAAAATAATTTTTTTGGCGTTCCCCATACATTGAACAGAAACTCATATTTTTTTTTATCGGACCCCAATCAATGGGTATCAATATGTAGAGGTTGAAAATTGATATCGAGGTTCCTAATATTTTTTTTTATATATTGAATAGTTTGCGCGAGAGACACTTTCAAAGTTGAAAAAAGTGTCCCCCCCCAATTTCTAAACTATGGGGTTGGTAAAATCGAAAAAAATATATGATGTACATTATTATGAAATCAAACAACGAAATATAGTTTGAAGGACTCCTGGTGTGTAGTTTTTTTATACTTCATAAACGGTGAACCACTATTTTTCATATTAATGCCTAAATAAATAAAAAATACTTTATTTTATGTTACTTCCTGCTGCGGAACCCTCCACAGGCGATTCCGACTCGCACTTGGCCAATTTTCATGGTCTTATTCATTCACCTTGAATATAATCAACTTTAGAAATCTAAACTTCTACTTTCAGGATAGTTTGCACATCATCACGGTAAAAAATCCAATGGATATCTTCGCATATTGGTGAGTGCGGTAATGAGGAGGCTGACCGACGACACCATTCAACCAAATTTTTTGGAACTAACAACATGTGGATGTGATACTTTCATGCGCAATCCCTCGAAAAGGCATTTGGTATAAAACCAGTCAGTGTCAGCCTACCCGTATACCTTGATATTCAAAATCAAATATAAAAAGGAACCTAGCTATTGACTGATTATATGATATGATTTACTGACTTTCGACTGCAATCTGGACACATTCCATTATATACATTTTCAATCCATTTTCACATGCAATTTTATAGAAGATAACCATCATCTTTTGAAAGAAGGCAGATCAGAATGGATCTCATGACGAAGCTTAACCCTAATTAATATGACATTGGACTATTTCACCAAAATTTTGGTAGAAGCAACTTCTCCAGCTGCGAGGGTGCTATTGGATTTTATCATGCGTAGTAGTACTGAACATTTTTAAAATTGATTATTTAAATATCTTATTTTGATCAGAAACAAACCTGATTATAATAGCAATTATACTAGTATTTAACACTCGAATAAATACTTTAAATTTATTTCTTAACAGGTTTGCTCTAAGGTAACATTTATTTTGCAGCTCGTCTGAACTTGCCCTCGTTTACGTTATTTAATTCTACTTGGTTATTCAGGTATTAAAATGTACCTACAATAATTATTAAAGCTAAATTGTTTTATTAAATTTAAAGCTTAATTTTCATGAAATTCAAATGAAGGACCACCCCTTCGGAAAAAACTTTAACCAGGGCAGGAGCGTGTCGCTTTGATACTTACATAATACCTTATTTGAATACGTAATTACTTCTTTAAACAGCTTTGTTAAATCGTAAATTATAGAACAGTACCTACTTAAGCTTTAATTATGTATTTTTACGTCATTTAAGACGTTAACTTTTAGTAAACGAGACGCCTAATACGCTCAACTGATTAAGAATACCTCGCTTGTGCATTAAAAAACAATTATGATCCTTAATGAAGGAAACCAACGATCGAAAGTAGTATTTTTATGTAAAATATTGTAACCTCTGACTGTAAGATTATGGTGATAAAATAAATAAATTAAGTTAACTTATAATATTTTTTTTTCCATTTCACTTCCCTGCCCTCAACCCAAGACTACAAGTGTTTGATCATATATTAATACAAAGTAATTTTATTTAAGTAATTAAGGTCTTATCAAAAAAATAACTTCATTAGTATATAAATAAATAAATATTTTCAACTCATGCAAAGAATGTAAGCTGGATGTTATGATACAAGATACTACTTTACTAAAGATTACTTTGATATAGTAGAATACTTATAAACACAATCAGGGGGTTTGAGACTCACACATTTCAAGTCATTTAAAGAAACGATAAAAATTTTGGAGAATCTTCTCAAAGATAAAATTAAACATAGATATGTGGAGTTACCAACATGGCTCACCTTTAAGAATTTTATAGTAAGTTGAAACCTTTGAATAATTAAATAACCTCTAAATTAACTTAAGTACGCTGATTACAGTCTCAGGCCTAGTTACTGCACGGATAAATACTTAAGACCTTTGGACCCAAATAATAGTTGCTTCATTTATGCGCACCAAACTACGTCCTAAAGAATTTATCAAAATTAATTAAAAACAACATTTTTCTTTCCAATACAAAATCAAAGTCATTCGCAGTAGAATTATTAATTAGAAAAGGTACACATCTCATCACTCATATAGTATATATAGTACATGGCTACACAAAACCGCAACGTTGTCATGTGTCAGATTGACTTCAACATCAGGGCAACCGCAAGCGTGCGTCCGAACAAATGACGTTCGGAAACAACCAACAAACTGCAGCCGCGGGCTCGCAGTCATTAACCCAGCGGACGGGACATCCGCCCACACTGACGCCTATTAGGATAATGGAATAGCGGTGTAAAGCTCAAAGAATGGCTGTCTGGCGTTGGGCCAGAGCGAAGCAAATCGCCGCGTTATCTATGACGTCATTCGTGTCAGCTGATCGCTGCCCGCTCTATTTGTCGCTCGAGTCGACGCTCCATCAGCTCGTTGCAAGCTAAGCAGTTTTATCTAGGGGTACTCAAGCGAAGTCGGTACTCCGTGACTGCAATATCATAAGTGCAGGGGCGGGTCGGTATTGTTTAACGAGACTCAAATTGATTTAACGTTAGCGGTTTTATGTCTTATAATAGGGAGTAATATATTTTGGCTGATGTTGTACTCGTTTACAATACCCATTTTCAAAATTGATATACTAATACTTGTGTTGATACACTAAATCTTTATTTAGATTCGAATAAACACCTGAGATATAGCGCGTAAAAGTTGAGAGGAGAGGGAGGGAATGGGCCGTCTCCGTAAGTACTAATTATTTTTTTAGGTTTCTCGTCATACAAAGTATACTCCAAATAATTCAAAATATTAAATTAACGTCATTATGTCACAAGTTGTCAAGTACACTATGATCCCATCCCAGCACTAGTTAATAGCAGCAATAGACAACTACCATCAAGTGGGTTATCTCATTAAATAAACTAAACATGATCTTAAAATCAAAACAAATTTTAACTGCTGTAAGTAAAGACACTTCAAAAATAGCTGATCATGATAGCCGGCTCTTGTTAATAAATAAGGGGAGCAGAACGGATTTAAAGGTAATGTAAATAACAAATGTGGAGGATACGACGCTGTCGAATGTTGTGTGTTTATATCCACGGCTGTAGCTGTAATGCAATTTGAACACTCTGACACTATGTTAGTTTGCCTGTTACACTCGTATTCATCTGTTTATACCTACTTGATAAGAAGAAAATTTATAGCTATAGTGTAGACATTGACGTGTAATTTTAATAGGTGTGCAATTTCCAAAGCCAACGTTAAGAGTACCACAGAATTTAGTTTTGAGCAGGGGAAGCCAGAAATGCCGAGGTAGATTAGTGAAAACAAACTTTGTCGATAAATTTGATGAATTTGGCATCACAGAACTCGTCTTCAAGATTTTCAGTTACAAAAGTTATTATTCCTAACCGCGCATTGGGAGCATCGCATCGTATAATGGCGGAATGATTAAAATATTAGCGATCCCTTGAGGCAAGAGATTGTCTTTTGGCAGTGTTGATGAAATGAAAAAAGCCATGATATTCACATTGTAAACACACTTTCTAGTTTAGAAATAAGTTATTACTTGATAATATGGTATATAGTATGGTATGGGTATATGGTATGGTGGTAGGTAATCAGTAAAATTAAGTTATTTTAAAACATTATTGTTTATTTTATTAGGGTGCTGTTGTTATTGGTAACGCGGTTTAAAAGCTCCGCTTATTTCATCAACAGTGTCTGCAAAGCCACCGTAATGGTTTCTTATATTTGTTTTCTACGCTGAGAAGACTTTGTTTCAATGTAATGTTTTACTTATGTTAAGCCTTGCATGCTGATTTTGTATCTGTTTTATCTTTACTTATATAATATCTTCTCTTAAACATATTGCAGACCACTACTGAATAAAGATTTCCCCCATTTTGTTTTCATCTCCTCCAAATATCCCAGCGGTCAGTTCAGAGGCTTTTGAGTCAATTTAGCAAAGTATTTATTTATTTTAGAAATACTAATATCCCATAATATTAATAAATATAACGAATATATTAAATCAATGCCAAAAATATGTATCGATCCTTTTTTTTAATTTTGCGCATAATTTTGCAGCAGTTATTTTAAATGTTACGAGTACTGAAGATAACCGTAGAATACTTGGAGTAGGGGATACTGTTATATTGAAATACTTTTAAAATGACTGGGAGAAGCCAATACATTTTAACAAAACGAAGAAACCTAAAAAAAGTAAACAAACCTAAATAAAAGAAACAAAGTAAGACAACATCTGCCATTTCCGCAATGGTCGTAAATGATCAGATTTTATAAATTGCCCTTACTGAAATGATAAATTGGTAAAATGGAATGTAAATTATTTATTTTATGACGACCCATTTGGTTACACCGACTGAGACGTTGGCTGCTACACCAAGGATTCCGGGTTGATTCCCAGGCAGTACAAACATTTGTGTGCATGAACATGGCTATTTGTATTCTTCTGGGTTTTTTATGTGTAATATGTTTGTATTTACAAAAAGTATATAAGTATTATATCTTTTATTTAATACCTATATTAAAGACTAATTCTTATTTTTGTTACTTTAAATTAATTTGTGTCTAGATGGCGCGGTGTGAATGTCAGTGGATATTTATTTATTTATTATTTTAATAACATAACAAATAAATAAACAATGGCGAAGACAATACGGGACTTATTAAAAGGAAAGGAAGGAAAGTTAAATTAAAAAAATCAAATCCTTCACAATCACGGATCAAGCCTTCTTCCTGCAAACAATAGAGACGTTGGAAATTATTCCCCCCATTCAAACTGTACGAGTGTTTGTACAATTTGAATGGTGTCCATTTTGCCGGTTGAAGTGCAAGTGACGAGACTTCGCATTGATGAACCGGGATTGTTTTTTTTTGTTTGCTCGTATTTTTATTCATCTTGTCTTTATCCTAAAGCTTTCAATTTCTCGTTGTTGATTGTTTTTCGTTGCACGATTTATAAGAACATAGCCGGAGTTACTGTACCTACCTATGTAGTATTTCGTAAGCTACGGAAATATTAAATATTGTAAAATTAATGAAGATGTTCTTTTTATGGATGAAACTCTTTTCCTAGCCATAGGTTGAGAAAGAAATTGAAATAACTATGATGAAATTTCTTTATGTTTCTCATCACTAAACTTTTTATTTACTCCAAGGCGTAGCGGGAAGGCTACTTAGTTGAATATTGTGCAAATTAAGCAACAACGTGGTCGATCATCCGATGGTTAACCGAAGATACCCAACCTAAGACCTTCTATACTTTGGAAGAGACGTTACGATGTTGATACCGTGTACTTGCTTATAATAGTTGTCGTTGCTTAGTAAAGCACTGCGTGCTCGTAGTGGGTAACGTCTCAATTTTACTCATAGGCATGCTACCTATACTATAGGTCCTAGAATATAATTTAATTCATGTTTTCTTGGCGGAACATAGAATTTGTGTGTTAGAGCATTTGGTTCTCATAACAATTATAGTTTCTATATATGATTGCCAATTTAAATAAGAGGCAATAATTAAACCCAAGTTTGTGGTTGTGTGAAGTTTTTAAATGTTTATATAACGTACAAGTGTCATTGTATCGCGTTACAGTATTATATATTCGAAAAAATATTGTTACTTTCTCGGAACTCAGTTAAACACGTACTACGTCCGTAATGGAAATGCAGCTAGCCTTAATAGGACCGAAATTTAAACGACGCCACTATGGCAAACAGCACGAAACAATTAGTGCAGCTCGTATCTCGGCGGTTGCTATTTCAACGAATATAACCAGACACAGTCGCAATAAAGTCTTAACCATAAATCCTATGTTATCTGGTGCCAGCAAATGTATAGCAACGCACACCAGCTATGAAACGAACTTAATCTGCATAAATTTGCAGTTGACCCTGTTATTACTACACACAAGTTTGTGCCACGAGAAATTTGACATCACGGGTTGTTCGTTCACGAGCGCGAAAAATTCATTGACGATTATTTTTTGATACCTGTTGCAAAATCTTGGTTTCTCGGTACATGTTATATGCTGTAAAAAATATCAGAATAGCTACCTGATGATGAAAGGCTACTGACGATCCAGTCCCAACCAGAGCTTAATTCTTAATTCCTTATCTACTCAGCAATAAATATGTTTGCTAGTGTAATCTCTGGTGCGAGTAATTTGTAATATGTACAATATTAAATACACCACCGCCACCACCATAAGGCCGCCATGGACATTTATGTTTAATTATTAATGTACTCGAAATTGTTTCTTGCCGTGGAATCTGCAATAAAGAATAATCTATCTATAAATCTATTTAAAAAGTTATCAAAGGTTTAGATCAGATCAGATAAGAGATTATTATATTACCTTTATATAATTTTTCAGAGGGGAATAAAGGTAATACTATTATAACAATGTAAACAGTGATAACATGTTCAGAGAACTTCAAATTAGGAGTTTTTGAATAACAATAAGTTTTTTCGCTCGCATCAAAAGAAATCTGCTAAGGAAGCCCGTTTGTTTCAAATGTTCCCTCCCGGTTAAATGGTGGACCATTTTAAAAGGAAGCAAATTTTCCCAAACTTGTCTGGATCTTATTGAAGGCAACGAGTCGCTTTCGCCAAAGTTAGCGTTTTGAAATCGAGTTAAGATCCATTAACTATTCGCGGTTTAATTTTCTCCAAGATGAGGTCTTAATTCCAGTTCTATTTAAGTTGCTTTCGTGAATTTGGCACAACTGTTCTTGTTTATAAAAGATGAAAGGTTCTGGTTATTAAAGAAAAGTAAACTAGGATCTAATTTTCTTCATGCTTTATCGGAGTATGGTTCAATTTTATACGTAATTACAATGGGTTTAGAGAAACATATTAAAATGTTGCTTAAAATTTACGTCGTACAGTAATATTCATAAGCTTATAGGAGCTAGAAAATAGCAGTTGTTACTTTCCAAATATTTTAAACAAAAACATCACGCATGATGCAACTTCCTTCAATGAATTTATGGATTAACAGTAGTTGTAATTGAACTGCTTTTTATTAAATATTGCTGAAATAACACTTTCTTAAAGTATATCTTAAGCAGTTTTGAGAATTAGGTTATATTTACTTTTTATTGTGAAACGTTGCAAAGAAAAATGAAAAAGTGTATTTTCGTAGCTAGAGAATATATTGTTTTTACAAATATGAATAAAAATGACGGTGCTTATAATAAAAATTGTAGTACAGGAGAAGAAGCGTTTTCTTAATAAGTCATAATTAAAAATTATTGCTTTTTAATTTAATATTGCTTGATGATAATATCGATTCATTTGGGCAAAAGCTAAAATTGTATGTGCATTTAAAATTGGATATCATTATCATAATTCAATCGAAGGAACAGCGTTTTTATTATCTGGTTTCTACAGGCGGGATGCAATGTAGGAATCGTATTACCAAGTTGCTGGATCACTAGTTCAACACACTCCGATAACTGCTATAATCGAATTTTGATGCTTAGCATACTGATGAATTCTGCATTAAAAGTTATATACTTCATGTATAAGTTTTTATGCAAATTATTGATATGCATCGTGAAAATATTTATAGATTAAGATCAATAGTTCGTTTATTTATGTCATTTGGGGTGCATGAATGGAGTCTCCACGTAGATATACCGTGCATTGAATCGTATATTGGATGCACCAGGGCAAGAGTTAGTAATTAAAAATATTAACTGGCAAACCCTTTCACCACGATTACAAATACGATTTATATTTTTGCTATCGATACGCTAAATAATAAATAAATAAATATTCACTGACATTCACACAGCGCCATCTAGCCCCAAGTTAAGCGTGAAGCCTGTATTATGGGTACTAAACAACGGATAAATATACTTAAATACATTTTTTTTTCGTAAATACATACATATTATACATAGAAAACACCCAGACCATTACAAAAACAATGTGTTCATGCACACAAATGTTTGTACTGCCCGGGGATCGAACCCGGAACCCTTGGTGTTGCAGCCGACCTCTCAACCGCAACACCAAATGGGTCGTCAAATAAGCTAAGGATAAGAATGGCGATAAAATACGTAAGATGCAAAAATTTTCTACATTATTAAACACTTCCACACTTGCTAAAAATATTAACAACCAAAACGCTTACGCAAACCTTTCCTGATTGGTGGTGATTTTTAATTACTAATGAGGGTTTACCACCATACGACTCAAACAAAAAAGAATCAGGACAGTGGACAGATACAAGATTTTCAGGGAAATTGATGATACGAGTATTTTGAAATGCAAGAGAAATTGCAATAAACAATGACATAACCTTTTAAATACACGAATGATAACATGCGATAGCGGCGCTTAACTTTAGACGAAAGACAAGAATTTATTCGTGGTAAGCGACCGAGTTTGTTTAAAAAACATGTCTTTCACCAAGCGCTGATAGCCTTTTGGTAGATAAGTAACTTCTGTTATTTGTAGCTTAGATAGATGTATAATTTGGAAACCAAGGAAAATATTGTAGTATTATATTGATGAAGATAAAAATGATGAAGCCATTTAACTTAACTTACTGCTCAACAAAGATCTGCCAAAATTTGCGATATCCCAGTTCTCCGCTTTACTCATTTAGCCTCTACCAGCGACCTTTTGCTATTCGTTGGTCCACGGGGCAGCAGAACGTCAAGCACAACACTGACTAAGATGCAATTTTATTTACAGAAATTGTGTATTCTAAGAACCATTGGATCTGCGATATTCGTGACTGGCCTAATACCACTTCAAGCTGATCAGGCAAACTATGCAGGTAACTTTAGTTCTCATACAAATAACTACATTTTCTTTCTATATCCCTAAGTGAGAACCTGTGCATAGCTATCTCAACTGCACGTTGTGTTACTTTGAACTAGTAAACCAATCCGCAGTTAGTGTTCATGTCTCAGACGTAAGTTTGTAAGTAGGACGTTACTTTACTTACTAAAGACTTTTGTTTAATTATTGCAATGACGTAATGCCTGGCCCAACTGAATTCTATACGTCTCAATTTAAAGCTATTAGGTTGACGAATAATACTCAAATAACTAAATCCATTAAACTTTATAATTGTTTCAGTTTGGTTCCTGCTGATCTAGCAGATTTTAGCAGGTTTCCAAACCCTCACCTAGGCAGGATGCATCTCGTAGAAATGAGGTTGGATTTAGTTCTGGTAAATGTAAGCTTCTACCCCTTACAAAATATAACGATATAATATAAAACGGAGACAAAACTACGAGCAAACCGAGCCTTAGAAGAAATATGCTGTTTAATGAATCAAAACATGTATCATATGCAAATAAAAGATAGCTCGCTCTCAATCTTGCAGTGCACACAATAGCTTCCGTTGAACACAACGTAAAGTGTGATATTGCCTGCACGATTTATATGGCTGGCTCGCGACTTGCAACGCGGAATACATTTGCAATATTTCTTATTTAAAGCCAATTCAAACGGCTGTAAGAGCCATTGCTCATTTTGCATTAAGATTTCAGACCATATGAACCGATCACAAAGCAATTGTTTTGCATATTCAGTGGGGCCGTTTGTATCTGAATATATTTCAGGAGGTCTGAAAAAAACCTTAGTCGTTAATAACATTTCGCGCGCCTGGCCTGGCCTAGGGGAGGCCCAGTGAGCGACCAGCGAGCGGGCGGCTGCGTAATCAGACACAGGGAGAGTATGGAAATAATTACTACCTACGCGTGACTATGCGTGGTACTGGTTTTGGAACAATCGGCACTTGGGAGACCTCTGCGGGTCTGTCTTTCAGAAGCTCCCTTGGAAAAGCTCTTCCTGGTGGGTCTGGGGGTCGGTTGAATTGAGGCGCTTTGCCTCGTAGATGGTCCTGCGGGTCATTGTCAGTGCGGTCTTACATTTTTCGGGCTTAAAATTCGATGAATTCCTCTACAGTTGGTATTTGGAGGTCGCGCGCAATTACATCGTTTCTGACGAACGTCCTGCCCCTGTAATGGTACGAGGTGTCATGTTTTGTTGTTGCCTGGATGCGCTTTCTTTGGTTGGGCGAGGTGAGGGCATACCAGGCCGGTGACAGGCGAAGTGCGGCATTAATGGAGAATAACAACTGCCAATCAGTTGTTGATCTACTTCAATGCCACTCTGTCATGGTTAAGCATATCACTCACTATCAGGTGAGCGGTTAAAAAAGATATCATTATATTATTATCTATAGAACAAAGCCTGGTAACGTAAACAGAAAATATAATAATTATCCGACGCTCTTACGGTGAAGGAAAACATCGTGAGGAAACCTTCATGCACGCCTGCGAAAAGATTCGAAGGTTGTGTGTGAAGTCGTCCAATCCGTTCTGGGCCCGCGTGGACGACTAAGGCCTAATCACCCTATACGGGTAGGCTCGTGCCCCTCGGTGGGGACGTTTAATGAGCTGATGATGATGATTGATGTACCCGGTTTGCCTATTGGTACCTGTTTTTCACTAGCATTCCCTAGACAAATGACAAAATCGTACTTTGAGGCGCTTGCACCTTGATGACATTAGATAATATTAGCTTTGGTTAAATACATATTTACGTATAATGTAAAGTTGTGGTTACCTCAATATGACTTTTGTATACTGATTACTCATATTCGGAGATTTGTATTTAGTTTTGTACTCTTATCATATTGTTATACTTTACTATAGTGCCTTTCAAAATGTAAATCTTCCAAAAATAAATTAATAAATACCAAAAAAATGTATATTTTACCTTTCTTCCTTTACTTCTATGAGAAATTAAAGTATTTATAATATAAACATACCATTATGTCAGAACCACATACAAATATCGGTCTATAGATATAGGTTTGCCGCGTTTGTTGCAAAGGGCCACTTAATTTGGGGCCCTAATGGCTGGTAGCGTGCGTCCCTCCTTGGAAAACCTTGAGGGTTCTTCATGTAATGGATCGTTTTAAATGAAAGGCCGCTTATGATACCAGCTTAATTGAATTTAAACCTAAGTATTTTTATACGCAAGTAATTTATTAGTTCAATGAGTATTTTAATATTATAAGTATAAATAGCAGGATTAATGACTTAGTAACCTCAAAATTTTTTACTTTTAAAATATGTACCTAAAATGGGAAATTTCTGTGCCATCTATTGAAATAAATATGTAAACTTTCAGGAAACATGAAGATCCTGCCCAACTTTAAAGATACAATGTCACTTAGACATAGGTAGTTGGAAACTTAAGTGGATTGTAGTTGTAGAGGACTACAATTGCAGAGAAAATGTATCGGTGCCTCTCTCTTCTTTGCAGATTTGCAAGTGTCCGAGTCACTTAACTTCATTTTATGGAGATGACATTTCAGCTTGCGGTGTCAGTTCCTTTCAATGCCTTGACTTTTGGTTTACAGAGCTGTAGCAGTTTAGGGATTCGCTACTTCGAAAAGGCTTTTATTAGTAAGTGAGTGAGTGAGCCACCTCTGGTGAAGAATAACCAGAGGCTAGTTAACTAACTACTGGCTAGAAAGCCAGTAGTTAGTTATCAGGGGCATTACCAAAATTTTAAAAAAAGTTGAAATTGGTAAGGTATGGCTGGCATTTAATTTACCATTCCGTTTAAAGTTCACGTTTTATTTGTCTCTCTTACAATAAATGCGGGTAAGAGATCCCATTAAAGTAGGTACGTCTGCACTTCGAAATGTAAGAAAGTAAATTAGGTGCTCGTGCGCTTTCTAACTTCGCACTTATTCCTGCCGCCAGTTTAACGACTTTCAAATAGAGCTCTATCGGGCGAAGTTTATTCTGTAAAGACGACCTAAAGTGAGGTAATAGCATTATGATGTCTAAGGAACAAATAGTTCAACAAACTGTCGAGTTTCAAACAGATGTAAGGCAAGATAACATAACCTGTTCGGACTAATTATGTCGGACCTATTGACCATTTTATTTTCAATTGGTGTTTATCTATCGACAATATGTATGTATTAAGAAAAAAATTATTTGTGTACGTTTATACGGTGTTAAGTACGTGGGTACTATGCTTAGTTTGGGACTAGATGGCTCTATGTGTATGTCAGTAGATATTTATTTATTTTTCAATAGATACTCGTAATTTTGTGGTGTCATACTCAAACCGTGTATTAGATACCTACTCAGTATTATTTTACTGTCTCAACTTACAGTCACTTACATGTGACGATGAATTGATCGTGAGGAACATTTCCTGTAAAGACGGACCATCAACTTTAAATCCGCATTCGAATTAAAAGAATAATCCATTATTCAACTGGAAGAATATTCGATTTAAAAAATAAACATTTGTTAAATAAATTGCCTTACAAATACTTTTTTCGCGATTCTAATGTGTATAAAAACAAAATGTAAAAAACGCTTTACCCTGTTTATGACAGCACGCGAAACAGTTCATATAAATAGATTTGATATGTTATAGGCAGGCAAACTGGATGTCTCATTGAATTTGTAATTATTTTATATTTTTGAAGTACATAGTTTACTTCACGGAACAATAATTGTGATCCGCAGGGAAAATCAAGAACGAACCGCTATCATATTCAGCCAAAAACAATTGTCTAACGCTTGCCAAAATTGGATTGAGCAATCAACTCCATCTATTAAGAAGCACTGACCAAAAAGAGAGGTTTTAATTGAACGCGCAGTTCCTGTGTAAAAGCTTTTTCAGAAAATAAAAATAAAACGCATACTGAGTCTTTGGCGAAGTGGTTCACACGGGCTCACAAAGCTGCACTCAACTTTGCTTCGCTTACTGACCGCCTATGGCTTTTTAATGACGAAAACTAAATTAATATGTTGGAGCTATGCTTGAATATACGGCCGTGTTGCTAAGCCTTTGCCTGATTGTCGATTGTTTGCTTTCCTAATTTTAACCTACTATCCGCCGGGATTCCAGATACAATCGAAAATCTATTGCATCTGTTGAATCTATGTAACCACGGCGGTTGAAGGGCAGTTCACGGACTGTACTAGGCCTCTCTTGGTAATTTTTTTAAAATCATCATCTAAAGCGTTTAAACTGTTTTAGGTCACGCGAGTTCAGTGCGTATTGTTGGAAGATTCTCTTTTTAGAATTCCGTAGCCAAATGGCAAAAAACGGAACTTTTATACATTTGTCATGTCTGTTTGTCTTTCCGTCTGTATGCCACACCTTTTTTTTTCTCCGAAACTATAAGAACTTTACTGTTGAAACATTGTTATCTATACTAATATTATAAAGCTGAAGAGTTTGTTTGAACGCACTAATCTCAGGAAGTACTGGATCGATTTGAAAAATTATTTTATTGTTACATAGCTTATTTATCGAGGAAGGCTATAGGCTATATATACGTATAATCACGCTACGAGCAATAGAAGCGGAGCAGCAATGAAGAATGTTTCAAAATCGGGAGGGATTTTTCATACTTGAAGCTTCCGCTGCGTACGCTGCATAAACGGTGAAAGTTTCACAAAAATCATGTATGAGCTCGTGTATAAGAGTATTGTTCCCCTTTTAAAGAAGTATAAAAAAGTCCGCGACAGCATATTATTATGTCTATCTTTTAAGGTTAGCTCCCTATAACATATTTCTTGCTAAAAATTTTTTCTAAAATAATGCATCATTTGCGAAGGTGTTTTCAGAAATAGGATATTAATCCTTATCTAAATAAATACTTTCATTATCACAAGTATTTCATTTTAAACAAAGTTATCCCGAATATCATTCAACTTAAATGAATATCGTATGAGAATAGCAGTGAATATGTATTCTGTGAACCTCATTAAGGTTTTCACAAGAAACTTGAAAAAAATAACAAATATATTGGGGTTATACATTGAGCTGAAATTTAGTTTATTTTTGTCAAACCAACACGTGTGGGGTATTTCATTATTTCAAGGGAAGACAATAGAAGCGGAGCAGCAATGAAGAATGTTTCAAAATCGGGAGGGATTTTCATACTTGAAGCTTCCGCTGCGTACGNTTTTTTGCTTAAGGGTGTCAAGAAATTCAGAAAGTTCAGTATTTTCAGTCTCATACTTGAGTGATTTTGTAGTGTTTTCTTATAATTCGACATGTTTTTTCAATTTCTTACTTTTGTTTCCATTTATGTACTCTGTCAGTCTAGCTACTTTGGTTCTGAGATCATTGATTCTATTTTTGAATGTCTGTTCTGCCTTCGTTTATTATTATTTTTTTGTTTGTATCATTGTTTCGGTAATTTTTGCTCCATTATGAATTGCTACAGAGTATGCTGCAGAGTATATCTATTATGAAAGTCAAGAAAGTCATCATCTTTACTTAAATGCTTTAGGTAATATTTTGAGTTCAATTGATATAAACAAGATATGCAAGCTTTGTAGAAGTTTTGAGTTTTTGGATATATGGTTTTAAAGTTGGTGAGATGTGTCGAATTATTTACCGTGTTAAAAATGTGTTTCTATTTCATTAGTTTCAACATTCGGATCAGGGCATACTAATGGCTCAGTAGTAAAATCATCATCGACTGTATTATTGCTTAGTAGGTTGGTTCATTTATAATTCTGTTTGAGTTGGAAATGTACTACCATTATTATTGTACTGTTGAGAACTCGTTTGTATGTTATTGTTTTGGGTAGTAGACTTCGAGATACTTCTTCACGTATTTGTTGCATTGTTTCTTCACTTAATCTTTTGTTATTAATTATCACTCGGTACTGATCCGATATTCGCTGTTCTGATACATGTGAGATTTCAGGTGTTGTGTGATGACATATTCGGTAGCGCGGTCGATATGCTGTTTTGTTAGATTCCATTTTCAGTGATTAACAAGTATCCGCGAATATGGTCTCATTTAGTTGGTTGCTCCATCGCATTCTTTGAGTAGATACTGGAGTATCTGTAATGGTTGATGTAGTTACCGTACGTAATTGAATTTCTACTTCTGCTTTTTTCATTTATCTTCTCGGTACTGAGTAGGTTATTGTTAACTATAGCTCTGCGTTGGCATCCTATTCTTTGTTTACTGGCTTCCATTTCAGGGTAAATTTTAGAGAATCTAGCGTGTAATTCTGTAAGGTAGTTTGTTGTATCTGACTCTAATTTGGTAATTAAAAAATACGTGCGCAAGATAAATATTATTATTATTAATCAATGAAAAGTAGAAACGAGTGACTAATTTTATGCTGGTTCTTCTTAAAAATCCTAATTTTCACGATCCGGTTGTATAGACATTAAAAAAAGAATAATAACACTTGATAATTCAAAAGTATTTGACTAAAGGAATTTGAATAAAAATGTTTTGTGTTTGATTCATATCCATTATATATAATAAGTTTTATAAGAAGCATACGCTTCGAACACATGGCCATTTTCTATCAATATTGCTTCATCACGAAAAGGAAAACAAAATCCTATCCAAAATACATCAATCAACGTTACTACGTTTACTCCAATATGGTTGTCGTTGACGTTCTAAAAGGTAGGCAATCGATTAGTGAACGGAAATTAGTGTTCGATGACCCTTCGATGCTTCCGTCACTGCTTAATAGAGTTTTTTTGTACCCCAGCTGTAGTACAAAGCTTTACTATTACCATTCCCTAACTTTGAAATAGGAAATATTTTAAAATAGGATTCGTAAATATTGTTAAGAGCTGGGGATTCTTGGATAAATTATTGTCAAACATGAAGAATAACACACTTTGTTAATATTAACTGCACACAAAACTACTTACACTATTCAAACTATCGAAGTCCACTGCTGGACATAGGTCTCCCTCATTTTGCGCCAGATATCCCGGACCTCCGCTTTTGTCATCCAGCCTCCACCAGCGATCTTTCGCAAGTCGTCGGTCCATCAGGCCGGAGGGCGTCCTACACTACACTTGCCGAGACGCGGTCTCCACTCCAGAACTCGTCTTCTCCAACGGCCATCGATTCTGCGACGTACGTGACCAGCCCACTGTCACTTCAACTTGCTGATCTGGCGGGCTATGTCGGTAACTTTAGTTCTCTTACGGATTAAACCATTTCTGATCTTATCCCTAATAGAGACCCCGAGTTTAGCTCGCTCCATTGCGCGTTGAGTGACTTTGAACTTGTGAACCAATCCCGCAGTCAGTGTCCATGTCTCAGTTGAGAATGTTAGTACGGGTAGGACGCATTGCTTAAAGACTTTTTTCTTCAAACATGGTCATCGTCGCTGCGTTGGAGAGACATTTCATCACCTCTATATAGCCAGTCGATACCGCATCGCTGCAGAGCCTCCAGAACAGCCCAGGTTTCGATGGAGTTGAAGGCTTTCTCGTAGTCCATAAATGCCATACACAGCAGCTGGTTATACTCTTCGGTCTTCTGTATAAGCAGCCGAACAGTATGGATGTGGTCCACGGTGCTGTTGCCTTTTCGAAACCCAGCCTGCTCCGGTGGTTGGAATTCTTCGGGTCTTATGGCGAGACGGTTCGTTACAACTCTGGAAAACAACTTATAGACGTGGCTCAGAAGCGGTATATAATTCTTCAAGAGAGTTTTATCACCCTTCTTGAAGAACAAGACGACGACGCCTCTGGACCACGCCTCGGTGTAGTTCCCTGGTGAAGGCATTAAGATATCAACTAATGCCCTATGGACGGGTTGTCCACCGGCTTTTAGGAGCTCTGTCGTGATACCGTCATCACCCGGGGCCCTGCCATTTCTAAGTTTCTCCAGTGCTGCACTAATCTCTCTAACGTCAACATCCGGGATATCCTGTGTTTAATGGGGCCTTACTGGGGCACTTGGAACCTCGGTGTTTTCGGTCTGTGGCTGATGAGCACTCGATGAATACAGTCGTCCATAGAATCTCTCAACCTCTTCCAGGATCTGTGGGCGAGTCGTGAGTAATTGCCCATCTGCTGTCTTAAGCTTTACCAGATGGCTCCTCCCAAGTGGTTTATAAGGTCCTTTATGAACCTTGTATTGAAACAGCAGAGGTCCCTGCGAACGAGTTTTCGTATCCGCTTGGAGATAGCCTGATATTCCGGCGAAGCAACAGCAGCAGATGGCATCTCGCGTCTCACCCTCATCAATTCCAGGGTTTCGGGAGAAAGTTTGGACGACTTCGGATTGTCTGGCGTAAATTGAAGGAATAAAATCAGCAGTTAAATCAAAAGGCTGAACTGAGTAATGTAGTTGCCCTAAAACTCTAAAGTGTCTTAATATTCATCAAAATTATATTGAGTCTGTCGTATATTATAGAAATAATAAAATATCATACAATATTTCAAGGTTTTTTTTAAATTACAGAGATATTTCGAACTCAATGTTCTTTATCTTACAAAAGTATACGGCTATGGATGTTCCATCTACTATTATCAATATCGAAATATTACAGCTCCCCATCGATACGTATCATTAACTTTATCAATTTAGCTACATACAAAATTATATTACGAACGGCTTGATAGATTTATACTCCAACTGATATTATAATTGGATTGAAAATTATTATTGTTATTTGCCGTAACGTTTATGAAACCGCATGTAGGCATAACTAATTAATTAATATAACTAAGTTGGAAACATTACACTGGGGCCTGTTAGTTTATTAGTGTTGGTTCCATCAATGTCATAAATGATTTAATAAATACGAGTACATTTTTAGGATAGATAAAAGGCATTTGATCTTCTTATTAAACAAATACATTCGCCATAACAGAAAAAAACTTAAATTTAACATTGTATTTTATAAGATTGTATCATTTCAAATGTAAGTAGTCGATAGATAGATAATAAACAAATACTTGACGAGTAATTAACATTAATTTTCCAGCCTTTCCATTATTGTACCTTCTTTTAATATATCACTTGTAGCGATGAGGCCATCTTTGCCAATTTTATGTGTGTTATATTTGTATTAACTTGATTTTAATTGTTCTCATTAAAGTACATATCTATCAAGCTGACTATTTGCCGCAAATGCCTTCACTGATTTATTGGGCATGTGTAAATGACTTTCAGCCAAATTGACTCGAACTGATTAAATTCACAGTTTGAATAAAAACTTATAACATTTACAATTCACCCTTCGAAATACACAAGTTGTATTAAAACCATGTCGAACCTAATAGCATTTAAAATGGATAATATAACCATCAAAGAACGTTGTACGAATCAGTTATGAATAATAGATCGTTTCGCACATACTGCCGTAGGAAAACGGTGCGTAGGCGAATAATTTATCAAAGTCATGTCACCCGAGTTTTCGGCGATGCCAAAGAGAGAAACACCTTTTTAAGAGAGTTGTGTGATCGATACGTATAAGTATACCTACGAGCATTATACGTTTACAAGTGATTGATGTGTGTTATTTAACGAACTTGATTGATGTAAGAAATTTTACCTAGCCGCTTCGAGTCGGTCACTGCTTTCGGGGGATTTCAATTTCTTCTTATTATAATCTTTGTGTGTGTATTGTTTGGTAAAATAAAAAAGTTACGATATCACTGATACAGGCGCTTTTTTTCTAAGTAAATACCTAAGAAATGAAGAGATTCTTAATAAGTTGTTAGGTATTAATAATAAAAACAAATTTAAGCAGTATATTGTAAGTGCCAAAAAAAGGTAAAAAATATATTCCATAAGTGGTAGACTCGGCACTTAGTCGTCTACCTAGACGACTCAGTACCGAATCTACTACAAAGTGCGGCGAGGTACTACCACAGAGCCAGATACCCTCCCGTGAAATTTAAGCGTTTTGCACTTCTGTGGATTAAAAGAATAGCCAGTAAAATTACCGGGTACAAGAGACCTAACATCTGATGTCTCGGGTGTCGGGCGCAGTGCCGCTTTGGTGGAGAATATTAACTGTTTATCAGTTGTTGGTCTCAATCAATACCGTTATGTCATGGTCAGGCGTATCACTTACCATCAGGTGAGAGTCCTGATCGTTCCGTATACTTTGTAACATAAAAAATGCTGCAGTCATTATGGTTTTGTAATGAGAATTCATGAAGTGTTTGTCGATCTACATAGTGCGATATTTGACGTTAAACTGTATTTAAATTTTCAGACTATAATTTTAAGCTACTTTGTTACTAATTATAGTGTAGACTTCTAGCTGAAAAGCCATTATTTCAAACCATACACTGTCTGTGGTTAACTAACAACGATGTGTACCAACATAAATAAAGCAAGTAGCCGTCTAACCGAAATGGGCGATCGGTTTCTGACTGTCTCTAAGTTCGAATCTCAAGCACTAAAACATTGCTCTCAGGCTATACCGGAGATCGTTTAGCCATTTAAGAGGTTTGTCCGGCGTACTCCGAATGACCATTTCAATTAAGGATTTAATTAATTAACTTAACTTATTTAATTTCTCTCTATCATGGTCAGGTGTAATCACTTATCATCAGGTGGCAGTCCTGATCGTCCTAATAACCTTTGTAACATAAAAAATATCCATTTGAAGCGGTTTCTGATAGATGCGATTATTAAGTAGTTTGTTTGTTCAGTGATATTTCCTTCACAAATATGCGTGTGTCAACATAACTATAACTATTATATCTCTTCTCGCATAATCTTTATCAAACCTAATCTTCCATCTAATCGAATATCAGAATAATCTTTGGTCTCCGGACCACCTCACGAAAAAAATATCATTTGCCTTAATTTTCCTCATTTTAATAAGTCCTGGGGGGTTACCGCCATCTCTTAAAACAGTGTTACAATTATATTACTCTGTCTTTTATGGTACAAAAATGCTGTCGTATCATTATAAACAAAACTTTTTTCAGTGATTGCGGCAACCCCCCTGTTAAGGTTAAGCACTCGGCCATTTTTATAGAGATATTGCAACACAATTGGAAAACAATTTTACTTAGACTAAATGTTTAATGAATATGACGGTGGTTTGTCTGAATTGCAACGAATTGGGCAATTAAATACATGGATGGACATGGATAAAAAGCAACAATTTTGAGGCACTTTGACTCCTACGAATAACCCTAAACCAGTTTTCAATATAAAACAAATCCACAAAGGTTCTGTATGTAAAACAAAAGAATCACATCGTCTGCCAAGTTATCTTAATGTAATAACGAACTTGTTTGGAACTTTGATTTGTTATGACGTTAATTCGAAAGCAAACAGGTATTAATTTACGAGCACAAAGCCTTCGCGTAAATGGTAAAGTTGTTAATTTGCAAATATTTTAATACCAGTTTTACTAATTGATGGGTAATTTTGAAAGTTCAAACATCTTGAGATTACCATTGCGCTAATGGAACATTCTAATTAATATATTGTTTTTGCATCATCACATTTAAGTATTTTATAATTTAATCAACAATATGGTTTCAAACTATCATCAAATATTTAAATTTTAATGAAATAAAAATCTGTACATTAGGTACTTACTTATCTCAAATGTCCTGAACAAGGTAAGGTAAAAGTTTGTTTATGTTGTGGCATTCTACACTGTACTAAAAAAAAGTCTAATAGAAAATAATAAATAAGTGTACTATTAATTCAAAAAGTGTTTTACGACATAAATGAATATTTAAATGATAATGAAAAGACGAGTATACTTACTGAAATTGTCCTTAACCTAAATAGTAAGACACAAGGAAAATTAATTTAAAAAATTACATAAAAATCTCATTTCCATGTTGCTGTGCCTGTATAGGTCGATGTGATGTTATATTATGTAACTTATATATTATATTATGTAACTTTGACGTCATGTAAAATTATTGAAGAGAAGGCAGGCTTCCAAGAAGGATTGGACATCGTAAGATTTATTATTAACCACATAAGCAGTCTTCAGAATATTATTTTATCGATAATTCTATATCAGTACACGTCCATCTTAATCATTGTTTTCCAGTCCAAATAGTTGCTAATACGTAGGGTGTTCAATAAATATTGTCGTATAATTACATATATCTATACTTTTTCAAAATAATCCCCGTTACAATTAATGCATTTAGTCATACGCACAAACCACTCATTTATCCAGTCCTCCCACTTTTCTTTATGAATTAAATATATTTCTTCATGAAAAGCTCGAACCAAATCTTCTTCTGTAGAAAACTTTCGCCCTTTCATGCGGTTTTTCACGAATGGAAATAAACCAAAGTCGCAGGGTGCAAGATCGGGGCTGTAGGGAGGGTGGTCAAGTACTTTTATACCAGATATTCTCAGAAATTGCGAAGTAGCACCAGCTCTATGAGCTGGTGCATTATCGTGGTGTAGGAACGATGAGCGGAGTCCCGAATTCGTCGTCGATTTTTGGAGTTCTTCAAACACTTGAGGCAGGCAATCTCAGTGTACCATTGACTGGTAACGGTCTTCTGTCCACTTAGCATAACTGATTTTTATTAAGCCTTGTTTGTTAAAAAAACGGCCATCATTCTTTCTTTTCTGATTTAGATTTTCGCACTTAAATTGGTTGCTCTTCGTCTTCGAAGACCATATTTGCTTTGTGATTTAGTTGGCAATCGTAGTAGTAAATCCACGTTTTCGTCACCAGTGATAACTGAATTCACATTTTTTAATTGGCCATTGTCAAATCGTTTCAGCATAGATTGCGCCCATTCAACCCGTTGTTGTTTTTGGAAGTTACTTAAAGAGTGGGGTACCCACAATGTACAATTTTTTTTCACACTTAAATGATTCTTCATTATGTTGTGCAAAGAGGATACAGGAATATTAAAGAGTTCTTCTAATTGACGATATGTGATTCGGCGATCTTCTCTTATAGTTTTTTCCACACGAGCTATGTTTTCCGGCACTTGAATTTCCGCAGGTCTGCCTGGTCGCGGGTCGCTTGAACTGTAAATATCATCGTTCCATGGTTCTACAACTAAAATATAAACTTTAACAAGTTAAAACAAACGTGTTTACACTTGTTATTGACGACACTTACTGATGAACACAAAAAATTACGGCTTACGTATAGCGTTTGTAGACACGTCAAGACTTGTTGAACACCCTACGTAACAATGAAAAGAAAAACATTATTACTCTGACGTTTATTAAATTACTAGTAAATCCATCGGAATAAAATTATTTTATTACTTAAAGAGTCTAAACGAACTCTTCTTCGAAGTGAAATATGTTTCACTGTGAGTATATTTGTATTAACTATAGCTCTAAGTTTTTAAGGTGAGCGTGAGATATAGATTTTGAGAACATCTCAACCTGAAATGTACAAACCAATCGCAAAAAGTGATATTTCTACACGGGATTCTAGCCGTGGGAAACATTTCTTTTGGCAAACTACATGATAAGCGAAGCAATCATAGCAAAACGCTTTACCCACTAGCCCATGCAGGCGCTTAGTAGTAGGTGATTATCAAATGCAAATTCCAAATTGACTTCCATTGATAGCTGTCACTCATAAAAAGCTACAAGTAGCGTTTCTGCAGGCCGATCGCGCTAAATTTTGACAGCTATAACGTAACTACAATTGGACCGAAACACAACTTTTTGGTCAATTTCGTATCGCGCTAATCATTTGACAGCTAGTTCAGACGAAATTGAAACGTAACCGAAACGTAACAACTGTCAAACTGTAAACTTGAACCAAAGCTACTTTATCTTGGCGATTTCTTAAACGTTTTGGCCAAAATGAATATCTCTTACCTAAATTTGTTGGAAAGGGCTCATGAGCAAGATATTCGCGTGTCTCGAGCTGAAGCCAAGAGACGTAATCTTTCATCGAGACTTAAAAACTACGCTTTTAATTTGCCTGATAGGCAATTTATTAAAAGATACCGGCTATCTAAATAAGTTACCGAAAGTTGATAGAGGACCTAGCTCCTCTTATGCCACAACACTACGTTCTGATGCCATGGATGTGGAAATTAAGGTAGCTATTGATATTAACCTTTGTCGTAGCAAAAGTATTTACCATCCTCTTGGAGAATGTTTAATAACCCTATATTATTCTGCCTGTCATAAATTGCTCAATATAATTTATGTTTACATTGTTTTAATTTTAGATTTTGGTTGCATTGGCATTCTATGTCACTGGCTACTACCAAACTATTGTAGGAGATAGTAGGACACATTGTGTCTCCCAAGCCAGTGTATCAAAGGCAGTCCAGCAAGTCACGACAGTTTTAAATCATCCACAATAATAAATAAATACATTTATTTTCCATTCCAACAATGTGAAAGAGATGAAGTTAAATTGGAGTAAGAACATTATTGTTAATTTGTTATTTGCTTGATGCCCAACTTCATTTAATTGGTGACTATTATTTAAGGTTCTATTGTGAGTTCAAAATGCCTGGATTGCTGGGATGCATTGATGGCACACACATTGCCTTAGTAAAAGATTTCACTCATTGAATGTTCTCTTACTAAGTTGTATATAATTTTAATAATATAAACTTTTATCAAAATTATGTTGACAAATTATATTTTTTATAGATTTGTGATGCCAAACTCAACATATTATGTGTTGATGCAAGCTACCTGGGTCTACACATGATAGTGTAGTATGGGAAAACCACCCCTTGAAGAAATACATTGAAAGACTGCATAATGTGCATGGAGAGAATGTTTATCTTTTAGGTTGGTCCAAAATAATAAAACTAATAATTATTAAAACTTTATTGTATCTTTTATAATTGTTTTGACAACATTACTTGCTTTGGTATTTTAGGGGACTCTGGATACCCATTGAGATCAACATTAATGACTCCAATATTGGATACAATGGCAGATACCCCAGAAGCATTTTACCAAAATGTACACCTAAAGACCGGAAATGTTGTTGAACATTGCATTGGTGTATTGAAGGCTTGCTTTAGGTAAATTTATTTTATTTATAAATCGAAATAGACAACTTTTTAATTTCTACATTTACTGTTACTATATTGACAAAAATACAGCAAATAAAATTTTTTTAACTGCCTACCATACCTATATACTTATTTCTTTCTTTTAGGTGCCTCTTAGTGGAAATTGCACTATGCTCCAAAGACTGCAGGAAAGATTGTAAATGCATGCTGTGTCCTACACAATATAGCACACAAAGCTCACATTCCTTATGCTCCTCTCTCTGAGGTTGAAGCAAATAGGGAAAGAGAAATGTCTGCTGGCCTCAGCACTGGTAGCCGTAACCAACGTGGCGCCCAAGCTCTCAGTGAACTAGAGTTAGGATGTGCACGACAGCAAGCTTTAATTCATTGTTTATGGGCAGATAGACAAATAAATACATTTTGAATAATAATCTTTATTATTGATACAATCAAATATTTATTAATCAATAAAATGTATATTTATTTTATTTATTCTGCTGACAAAACTGAAACAAAATAATGACTTCAATTATTTTTTGTTAACTAAAATTTCAATTTAACCACCTTAAAGTATAGTATAACTGAGTTTATTGTAAAATTTACCTCTGCTGCATCTGTCTACACTTTCAGCTAATAACTTAAATGACTCGGCAATTATTAAGTTGTTTAAGTCTGTTTCTGCCCGCATATGCTCTATTTTAAGGACAATATCCCTAGACTCCTCTACATAATACACCAACATTTCCAATTGTCTGACACTAGTCCAGCGACGTCGGTTGTCTTCCATTATCTAAAATGAAAATTTAAGTCCAATCAACATTTATCGTACCTCCAAACAATTTTAGTTTAAACATATTTCTTGTAAACTTCTGGTAAACAATGTTAGTATAGTTTAATACTTACATTTCTTTAAAATATATTCTGCAGTAAACGTTAAAAAGTTGAAAATAGTGTAACGCAGTGATTACTCTGTGAAAATAGATTTAGAGAAAAGTTTAATATACAGATATTTTCTTTTAAACTTTATTTTGAGTAAGATATGTAAGTACTAAATAGGTAGGTACTGACACAATTTGTCAAAATTGTTATTTTTTGGATATGTAATGCAAACTTTTTAATGCAGTTTGTGGCATTGAACCTCTGACCTATAAGCCAAATTGACGTTAGTCGATATCGACTAAGCTTTAAGTGGCAATCCCTATGTAACGCCTTCGTTACAGTTTCGATCAAATTTTGTTTGATGTCTAAACTTTATGGCAATACCGAATGTCGAAAATGTCAACTATAACTGGATCGGAACGATATCGTAACTACACACATATCATAAACGAAACGTTTCGTTAAAAAATAACGCGATCAGCCTGCTGATCTTTATAAATAAGAAGTGGAAAGAAGGTTATAAAGCCTCCTATTATCGCAGTCACTCACGTGAGAAAGACAACATTGAATCTATGAAATTTTCTGAGAAGTCGAGGTAGCTGATGCATAGTTTTCCTAAACATCAAATATTTTTTATAATAACGATTGGAACATTTTTTAGACGTAAATATTTACTAAAAAAACATATCGATCGACTATGGTTTACTGGCTTGGCACAGATGATCGCTATTTTGTGGTTCATTTATTGTATAATATAAGCATCGACCAAATTATGTAATGACACATTTGGCATGAAATCAAATATGGCTACAAATATTCGGGAACAAAGCCATAGGCTCTCCAATATTTTACTGACGTTGGGGTTTACTTGCCAAAAAACACAAATAGCCCAACAAAAATGCTACATTACAACCACTTTTTATCAAATCTTTATCTTTCAAAAACAATGTATTTGGAATCCCTGGGCATTCCCATATATATATGGGCATCATTCATGGGTATAATTCGACGAATTATCTCTAACTAGAACTAACGAGTCTTTTGTAGAAAAATTATCCAACTAATAATCCCGTTGGAGGGAACTCTTCGTTGTTTATAGATAATAGCTTGCTACAGATATCTTTAATATATATATATATCTTTAATGTAAATAATTACAGCTCAGCAAGATATATATGTATAGTAGTACCTATTATGGGAAGTTTGTTCCTATCCTATTCAACCTATTGCAGTCTACTGCTGGACATAGGTCTCCCCATTTTGTGCCAGATATCCCGGACTCCATTTTGCTCTCATCTAGCCTCCACCAGCGACCTTTCGCAAGTCGTCGTCCATCGGGCCGGAGGGCGTCCACGCTAACGCTTGCCGAGACCGCGGTCTCCACTCCAGAACTCGTCTGCTGCAACGGCACGGTTCTGTGACATACGTAATGCCCCGCAACTGCACTTCAAAGCTGGCCGCCGTGCTATATCGGTAACTTAAGTTCTCTTACGGATAAAATTATTTGTGATCTTATCCCAAGAGAGACTCCAAGCATAGCTCGCTCCATTGCGCGTTGAGTAACTTTGAATTTGTGAACCGATCCCGCAGTCAGTGTCCATGTCTCAGCTGCGTATGTTAGCACGGGTAGAACGCCGCTCAAAGACTTTCGTCTTTAAGCATTGCGGAATCGACAACGTGAAGACCTGACGCAACTTGCCGAATGCCGCCCAGCTCAACTGAATCCTCCTACTAGCTTCCCTCTCGAAATTGTGCCGGCCAAGTTGGATAGTTTTGCCCAAGTAAACGTAATTTTCCACAACCTCGAGAAGGACGCAATCGTGTCATGAAATTTGTTACTTACCCTATAAAAATACAATTTTTGTATATTTTTGTCACCATCACATTAATTACAAGATGTTCTACTGAATAAAGACCTCCCTAACTGACCTCTTAGCGGTTTTTTATTTCAACACCAAGTTTTCTTTGGTTTTTATTTTGACACTAGCTGTTGCTCACGGCTTCGCTCGTGTTAAGAAGTATATTTTCATGCCCTATTTATACCTTTAGGAGTACAATACCAAAATAATTTCTAAGGGGATGTCTACTTCATAGTATAAAAGAGTTCTATGAAGCGTAACGTAAAGCATAACGGGAAGGTGGGATAGTGCGCTGAGGCGGCACTGGATCATGGCCCTAATAAAACCAAACGTGGAACAAGTTTACTACAATAATTAAAACTTAAAAATTTCAAATAGTACTTACAGTAGATGTAAGAAAAAAAATTGGTACTAACAAATAATGGATCATAGCTATCTAAATTAAATAAATAGTACCTATATGCATGCAAAGTCTCAGCCCCATCAATTTAAAATTAAATAAAGTTTAATTAAAAGGCTTTGATTTCTTTGAAAAAAAAAATTAATAATTCGGAATTACATTGGGAAGTAAATTTTACTTTATACATTATAAAACTCATAACAGAAACTTTCAACAAAAAGAAACGTAGGCATATTTTAAAATTTAACAAATTTAATATTCTTAGCTACAACACACAAACATTATTATAATGGTTCCTACATATATCTGCGGAGCAGTAATCTACAATTGCAGAGTAGAAATTTTCAATAGCATGCTCAATCTCGACAATAATACTTATAAATATGCTCACTTAATTGACTCCAATAGACCACTCACATATGACATGTTTTCTAAGCATACGGGCAAGCTAAACAGAATGGGTGCCTTGCGCATATTTGAGGATATCAACAAAATTATACAGTGCACAAAACAAACACTGTTTCATATTGCTCACAAGAACAGCAAACAACAGAAGTCTCGTTTTTTCGAGGCTAACTTTATTAACGTTCTTCACCAAAACATTTGTGGTTTACTCAATAAGTGTGACTCTTTCTGTATGCCTGGAAGAGCTATATACAGATGGATGTGATGTAGATGTAATATGCCTTACTGAACATTTTATGACCAAGGAAGATTTATCTAATTTATATTTTGTAACTATAGACTGTTTGCCTATTACACAAGAACCAAACGGAGAGGTGGTTCCTGTATTCTTGTTCGATATGGTCATGATTGTAAAAGTATTGATTTATCTAAATTTTGTATTGAATCTGTACTGGAATGTTGTTCAGTTGAATTTACACTTTTGAACATGATTATTGTATGTATTTATAGGACACCAAATTCTGACATTGAATTATTCTTTGACAAATTGACTCTAGTATTAAATTATCTTAGCCGCTATAAAAACAAAAAAATTATAATATGCGGTGATTTCAATATAAATATAATTACAAGAAATAGAATGATATTAGAATTCGAGAATTTATTGTTAAATTTTAATCTCAAGCTCCAAATTTATGAGCCCACTAGACAAGGTCTAACTTGCATAGATAATTTTGCCACAAACCTAAAAAATTGTAAATACAAAATATTAGAATTTAATCTGTCTGACCATTCAGCTCAATTGCTGAAATGTCCGGTAAATGGAAAGTGTAAGGTAAAATACTGGCGAATATTAAAACGAGATATTAACAAATGTAATATGATGAAGTTTAAATCAGCTATAGGCAGTTTAAGCTTTTCAGATATCTATGACATACAAAATGTAAATGAAGCTTACAATGCTTTCTACGACACCGTACGCATTTTCTATGATCTTTGTTTCCCATATAAAATAATATATAAAAGGGCTAGAAGGAAGCAGACGTGGATTTCCCGGGGGATCAAGCTTTGCAGTAAAAATAAGAGAAAACTACTATGGAAGTTTAGAAAATCGCCTAACACAGATAATAAAAAAAAATTACAAGAATACACAAAACGTTTTAAAAAAATTAAACTAACCCAAAGAAGCAAAAATGACTATGCCATTAAATCAGCACAAAACAAATCTAAAGCAACCTGGTCTATTATAAATCAGAAGAAAATTAACTATCCACTAGATGGCATCACTAAAATTTGTAGTAATGGTAAAATTCAAACCAATCCTGCTGACATCGCTAACACATTAAATAATTATTATGTAGACCAAATCCGTGATACATCTAAATTGACATCCAAAATTACTGACATTGACATTAAAACCAAATCTAATTATAAATCTATATTTTTGACTCCTACTACTGCACCTGAAATATATAAAATAATTCTTTCATTGAAAAATACGAATAGTATAGGTTATGACGAATTGTGTACGCAAGCTATAAAGAGTTGTGCTCAATATTTAGCCCCACCTTTATCACATATAATAAATAGCCTTTAAGCTATCTATAATAAAACCAATATATAAAAAAGATGATAAGACAAATCCAAAAAATTACAGACCAATAGCTCTTGTTCCAATACCTTCAAAAATTTTTGAAAGGGTTATATATACTCGAATCTACTCATTTTTAGAAAATTCGACGTCTTGACCCCAAACAATTCGGCTTTAGGCAGGAAAAATCAACAAGTATGGCAATTTTGAATCCTTAGTTTAGTAACTGATTCTGTGGACAAAAGAGAGAAAATTTGTGCATTATTCTTAGACATGTCAAAAGCCTTCGATTACGTTAATCATAGTATATTGTTACAAAAACTCTACCATTACGGTATACGCGGCATAGCTCTATCATTAATAGAGTCGTATCTTAGCAACCGAAAACAACAAACTGCGATTAGAAGCCTATCCAGAGAAAATCTCTTTGAAGAAAACTTTCTTTCCAAATGTAGAGATGTAGAGTATGGAATTCCTCAAGGAACAATACTAGGACCTCTCTTATTTATAGTATATATTAATGACTTGCCTACTTCTATTGACTATCCAATGACTTTATTCGCTGATGATAGCTCAATTATAATTAAATGTAATAATAACTTGACATATGAAAATGAAATTCAACTGACATTACATAAAATAATCGAATGGTTAGATAAAAATAATTTAAATATTAATATTGAAAAAACAAAATAATTCATTTCCGACAGTATACAAAAGAACCAAATTTGACAATACAATATAAAAATGAGACTGTTGAATCAGTAAGCTCTACAAAATTTTTAGGAATTAACATAGATTATCAAACAAATTGGACAGTCCATACGCAAACTCTATGTTCACGTATAAATAGCTTTGTTTTTGCTTTGAAAGCTTTAGCAAAAGTAGCAAATATTGAAACCGTGTTGACCGCTTATAATGGTTATGTCGCATCCATATTACGATATGGCATAATATTTTGGGGAAACTGTATTGACAAATTAGACATTTTTAGAGCCCAAAAAAAGTGTATAAGGGCCATTATGTTTTTAAAGAAAACAGACAGTTGCCGACCTCACTTCATCAAGCTTAAGATACTCACCGTGCCATCTCTATACATTTACGAAACTGCAATGTTTGTTAGGAGAAATCAGCATCTGTTTCCTTTATTATCCGATGGTCAGCTAAAGAAAAGCCGGCGTCATGGAAGCAAGCTTAAAGCACCTGTTGCAAAGACTTCCCTTAAAAGTAATAGCATTTTCTGCATGGCCCAAAAATTTTTAACAAATTGCCTATAGATTTAAAAAATAAGAATGGCAATTTATTTCGAAAGGAATTACTATCACTTTTAACAAAAAAAGCATATTATACGCTGACGGAGTTTTTAACAGACCAACTTTGAATGTGGTTTGTGTTAAATGTAATAACTATATAATGTTATAATTTTTAATGAAATAATTATTTAATGTTATAATTTTAAATGAAATAATTATTTAATGTTTTAATTTATTCAGTGTAGGATATATTTAATGTTATGATAAAAAGGTATATTTCGACATTTCTTAATTAGTTTGACATTTCTTATTGTATTTTTTTTTTTTTGACCTTTTGTATAAGTTTGACATTCAAGTAATTGTATGACATATAAATTCAGTAGTGGTACATACCTGTAATACAATAAATCCCAACACAATTAAATTTATAATGTATTAAAAATTGTAATTAATTTTTTTTTTTTTAAACATTTGTACGCCTGTTAATGGCAAGACATGGTGTTACATCCTCTAATATGACACTTACCAACTGTAAAACATTTTTACTTACCTGTGTCTTACAAATAAACGCATTATTATTATTATTATTTTTGTGGAAATTAATTAACCTCCCATGTCTGGGGAAAATTTCTATGTCACAGGCTTGTGGCCAAAGCGCCATAGTATTTATTATTATTATTTTATTATTCAAAGTCAAATACAATTTCATCAAAAACTTTAAATAAGCACGTACTCATTAATATTGTTTCATATAAAAACCGAGTACGTAAGCTAAATTAGAAATACAAATCATATATAATTGGAACGAATCGGTCCTAAGAAAAAAAAACATGTGGCACAAAAGAAACGCGTGAAATCACAGAGCAAAATCCAAATGCATTGTTCGCCGATGAACAATCTGCAATCAGTGCTAACCAGCCGAACGAGCCAATCGAAAGCCCAGGTGATCTCAGCTGGTGTAGTGTAAAGAGGACAATTAGAGATAGCAAACTACGGACATGACGTAGGGTTACCAAAAAGACAATTAACGTAATGAGATTGTCAAGAGCTTAAATGTATGAAATTAGTTAATTCGGCCCCTAATGCATAAATGGGTTTCACATAAATATTAATACTAAACACTATATGTCATAGCAATGCTGGTTGTCATGAGTTTTATATTAAAATAAGGATTTCTTTGTAATTGTATTGCATACCTGTTTATGGTTCAAAATAAATTTAAAAAATACATTACAAGTGTTCTTTCATTGCGATTAATTACTGAATTCACTTCTTCTACAGAACTTTGAGGTGATCAATTGAATTTTTATTTGTTTTGTCAACTTGTGTGATTCAATCAATTCCAGTAACCTAATAGTAGTAATTACGATTGTATATTATGGTAAATGCCGTGTTGAAGGCAATCAATTACTATCTCATTTGTCACTTTCTTAAAACACTGTTACCTATATTGTTATATACCATCACACAGTCCTCGGACTAGTACGGGAGGTAAAGAACTTTTGTGGGTATACCCACAAAGTTCTTTACCTCCCGTCAATATAATATTACACCAAGTTATTGATTGTTTGTGTGGAAAAGGATAGTTGATTGCACTTTAAAATCTATTTTAGTTGATAAGTGGTAACTTGTATATAAATTGTTCCATAAAAAGTACTAGTGAATTAATATTGCAGTGTAATGATGTGTGAAATGGTGTATTGTGCCTTTTAGTCTTTGTTACGAAAATAAATAAATCTTAAAAATAAAAATACCTAAATGTTATTATAAATATGAATAAATAATAATATTATTTTTATTCATGTCATTCATGTTTTTGTCGTAATCAATTGAATTATATTTATAGTAAATATTGTACATCGATGTTTTCTTTTCACTGACGGTATCATATTGTGTTCAACCATTCAATATTGTACCAAATCAATTAAGCACTTTCTTGGTCAAAATCATAATATTAAGTTATTTTAGATTAAAAATAAAAAATAACTTTTCCCAACGTTACATGTCAATTACCGCTGGCCGCAGCCGTGACAACCCTAAGCTGCAGGTCGCTCGACTAATTACATTTGCCTGCTCCGAGCACAAATATTACAGGCAGGTACACAAGTCAGTTGAACGGCACTAATTGCAGTTCACGACTGCTAAGTTACAAAGATGCAACGCGGTATTATTAAAGGGTACGAGTACCTTTGAGTTATAGACGAAGCGTTTGGAACCAAGTTGACTTGCATTGTGCAGCTGTGAGGCACTTGCAATAAATGTGCTGAAGCCAGTGGCTTTTCGAAAAGCATCCCG
>PQWD01004270.1:0-11001 GCA_019425675.1 Leucinodes orbonalis
TGCTTTTGGCTTTTATTTATTTTATCCTTCCTAGTAGAGCGTTTTAATAAAATACGTTTTAATATAAACGCCCTACTACTCTCGCGTGCAAGTAAATCGACTCAAGCCTCAAGTGCGCATAAAAAGTGATATAACTAAAAAATGACTTATTTTACCTCTATATAATGTTTTACATAATTAAAGCCTAGTAATTAGGCTTTCAAATGGTAGCATAATATCAGTAATTTAAATAAACACTTGTACTTAGAATGCAACTGAACGCAACCTCCCGTAAACTGCTCTGCGCTCTATTCACAACTTGCGCGACACAACCCCCTATAAAACCCCCTGTAATCGTTTTTTTCTTATCAGTCGCTCATTAGACGTTGACCTGAACACATCTCTGCAAATTAAAGCCGTCATTTGAAGAAAATTATGGATACAACACCTGAAGAAGCCGCTCAAGTCGTTGCCCTGTTGCAAGAAGGGTTGAACCAGCGAGAAGTCGCTCGTCGTTTGAATATGAGTCAGTCCGCTGTCTCGAGAGTATACAGAAGGTTTCAAGAGACTGGTGCCTTCACTCGGAGGCCTAATACCAGCCGACGCCGGTGCACCTCGGAGCGTGACGACCGGTTTTTGGTCTCGACCTCTCTCCGAAATCGACACCTTACCGGCGTAGATGTGCAGCAGGAGCTACGTCAAGTTCGCGGGGTGACTGTCAGTCAGTGGACAGTTAGAAGAAGGTTGAAAGAAGCTAACCTTACTCCGAAAAGACCCGCTACAGGCCCGAAGTTGACCACAGCTCATCGTCAAGCACGCCTTCACTTTGCTCGAGAACATTTGGATTGGAGCATAGAGCAATGGCAGTCAGTCCTGTTCACAGATGAGACGAGGATGTGTCTCCATGGCAGCGACAGGAGAGGTCGGGTATACCGTCGTCCCGGTGAACGGTTTTCACAGTGCTGCTTTGTGGAAACCGTTGCATATGGTGGCGGATCTTGCATGATGTGGGCTGGAATTTCCTTAGAAGGCAAAACGGACCTTGTTTTCGTTCCTGGGGAGGCCGGGGAGGAGGTCTGACCAGTGATCGTTACATTGAAAATGTTCTACTGGATCAAGTTGTCCCTTATCAAGGCTTTATTGGGGAAAATTTCATCTTGATGCATGACAATGCCCGATGTCACACTGCTCGGGCCACACGTGATTTCCTGAACGAAGTTGGAATTCACACTATGCATTGGCCAGCGCTCAGCCCCGATTTAAATCCCATTGAGCACATATGGGACGAGCTCAAAAGGAAAGTTAGAGCGAGGAATCCAGCTCCGACAAACATCAATGAGCTCAAGACTGCGTTGGTAGAAGAGTGGGGTCGAATACCACAATCATCCATTAAAAAGTTGATAAGGTCGATGAAGAATCGCATGAGAGCAGTGATCAGAGCTAGAGGAGGGAATACCAAATATTGACACGAATTTTTTTATCTTACGCACATTTTGTTTCATTTAAACACAATAACCCCATACTGTGAAATTGTATGAATTTTCAACATTTTTTACATTATCATTAGCATTAACCTTTTTTACTAAACTACTGAATCGATTTTCATGCAACTTACACCATTTTAAAGCTCAATTACTAGGCTTTAATTATGTAAAACATTATATAGATGTAAAAAGCATTTTTAGTTATATCACTTGTTATGCGTACTTGAGGCTTGAGTCGATTTACTGCACGACAGTTTAGGAACTGAGTAGTAAATTAATATTTGAAAGGAATTTCATAAAATAGAACCCATAAAAAAGGTTTTCCAATACAAGGGGTATTGGAAACCCTTCCTTGAAAACATTTTTTTTTATTGGGCACGACATAATCTAGCTATCAAGCAGCAGCCCACTTATGGGAGTGAAAAGAGGGAGCAATGGGTAGTTACTACTTATTACCAAAAAATGTTAAGTCACAGTACAAGTAATTCACTGGCTACCAATAAAATAAATAGGTGGCCTATCAATTAAATATATAGTAAGAATGAAGTGCCGAAGTGCTTCTCGCTAAATTGTACAAAAAGTATGTGTTACAAGATGTTTTACTCCATTCGATTGTGTGTTAGGCTTTATTTAACGTCAATGTTAAATTAGTACTTTGCAATTTGTGTCAAATTCTTTTTCGTTTTACGAGTAAACGCAACTCGGCCTGGAAAAAGGAATGGCTAACGAAAACTTATGTGTAAGAAGTTAAGGTATCATTTGGGGCGAGTCGCGATGTTTGTCATAATATGTCGTAAGTAGTGTCTGTCCATCATTATGGACAAGTAAAAGAAAAGTTTTAGTTCCGCGCCTTTGTGCACTCGGTGTTATGTCGCTGTGTTTGATATTCAAAACGTAACTAAATATTTGTTCGTTCTTCGATCGGTCGACCGTTTTTTAAATGTTGACTGTTTCATCATAGACGACGTCGTGTAATTGTTGATATATAGGCTACCAGACTAATGGTTCTGGGTTCGGTCCCGTGCATGATATACACAATAAAAAAGATATACAAGAAAAATATTATAATTTTATTCTGACCACTAGTACGAGTAGGTACGCGTCTGCTTGCTTGAGAATGATTGTGGAAATGTAATGTATTTATGAAAAGACAAATTTTAAATTAAGTGTCCGGCGTTTTCAACGCAAATGATAAAACTGTTTCTTTGAAAATGTGCTTAGTTTTTATTGTTTTTTCATATAAACTGTGTCCGATAAAGTATCCAAATATCGAATGCGATGTCGTCAATGCAGCGTCTGCCTGGTTCGTCGAACGCGGTTTTCACACTGTTCCCTGAGTCAGCGGTGGACAAAGAGGTTTGCTGTACAAATGTAAATCGCCATTATGCGCCTACTTTACATGCAGATTGGTGACGCTCCGCGATCGGAACTTTCGACAGGACTCATGATGATCAGCTTTGTCATATATATATTCCTCTTTCTATAGACCGACAAAGTGACGTCATCATGTCTAAGCAACATGATGTCAAGCTCATCACCAACAACCTATAGAAGTCCTACTACAGTTCACCGGCCTCTCCGCATTGCATAGATATGAAGCCACCGAACTGTTTTGGTGGGTGTTACGACTACCACTAAGATAATAACCGGGACTGATGGTCGCCTAATATGCCTACCGATGCAAGGTACTATTTTTCGGTCCCAACCCATGAATGAAATATGGCTTAAATATCCAATTACAATGTCTGATCATTTTAGCTTCATCGATTCTCATTGAAGAGCTTACGACCGTTACCAGCAACCAACAAGATAATAATTCGTTATACAACACATAGATGTTAGCTTTACGATGATGATTCTTAGCCTAACCTAGATGTCTCTTAGCCTCAAGCAGATAGCTTGAGAGCTATTGAGCCCTGTTACCCAAACAGGTATTGTATTGCTTTACGTCTCTCTTCAACCTATCATAGTCCACTGCTGGACATAGGTCTCCCCCATTTTGCGCCAGATATCTCGGTTGTCCGCTTTTATCATCCAGCCTCCACCAGCCTTTATAAGTCGTCGGTCCATCGGGCTGGGGGGCGTCCTACGGTCTTGCCAAGACGCGGTCTATACTCCAGAACTCGACAGCTCCACAGCTATCGGTTCTGCGACACACGTGACCAGCTCACTGCCATTTCAACTTGCTGATCCGGTGGACTATGTCTAACTTGAGTTCTCTTACGAATGAAATCATTCCTGATCTTATCCCTAAGAGAGACCCTGAGCATAGCTCGCTCGATTGTGCGTTGAGTGACTTCGAACTAATGAACCAATCCCGCAGTCAGTGCCCATGTCTCAGCTGCATGCTTTACGTATAAACAAATAAATATTTCCGTTCCACGCCAGAAACCATCTGCAATTACTAAACAATGTGGCGATTCTTCTGCAAAACTAAGCTATATATCTGGCAAATATTTACGTAGTTATATATGGTAAGCATTACTTGTCCCGGAGCGGTATATAATGGCCCGGCTGAGTGACAGTCGCGCCGACCTCTGAATGCGTGCACTTTGCATTTCAAATGCAGGCATTGTATGCACATTTTACCGACTTATTACTTTCTAGGTGGTAGCGTTTGCAGAATTATCCTTACGTATATAAATTTGATTAGAAGAATGCAAAGGGGGAAGAAAAGCTGAATGAGGAAAGCAGAGGGATGTGCGAAAGATGGACCTATGTCCAGTTGTGGATTGTGATATGTTAAAGAAAAATAAAAAAAGAGGATCTGGAGTACATCTTTGGGGCCTATTATAATGTTACCTGCATGGAGTGCATCTTGCTTAGCGAACGAGACTTTGGCGATCCGGCAAGTGTTCTGGACAGCGCCTGAGTACACAGTCCTAAGTCTTCCAATGATGTTACCATGGTCCTCTCTGTGTTGGCTAGAGCCTCGTTCGTTACTGCACATGGTGTTAGCCGCTGATGGCTTTCAGCTTCACGCTGATGGCTCTTAGCTTCATGGAGATGCCTCTCAGCCACACGTTTTCTCAGTTTTCTCAGAATGAATAAGACCACGATGGAGCTTGATAAAATTAATTGTCAGCAAAAGTTTCAAAGTTTATAGCATAGTACACTACAGGTACTTTGAACAGACAACATATATTTCGGTCACCCATCCGATGACACGCCATTGCGAAAGTTCATTGACCTGAAATACATAGACGCATTTTTTATTGTACCGGATATTATCTCAAGTAATATAAACTTAAATATCTCTGCCGACCGTACACGGCACGTAACGAAGCGAGTGCCGAGACGGAATCAAATCGGGTTGATGCGTATTTTTGTTTAAATTGTGACTGATATCCCCCGTTAGAGGCCGCTTCGGGGCTAGGTTAAGGGGCTCCGAATAAATGCTGCCTTTATCTTGTGCGCATGCGCAATAAATAACGTCACTCTATGGACGGTTGCGTGGCGATGATTGCACCATTGCCTAGTTCGATGCACTTTATTTACTGGATGCATGGGGTTTGGTTTATGGACATTGGTGAATGTGGATAGTGGAACGAGTATGATGGGCTTGGTGGTGCTATTTGCAACAGGAGTCGTAAGTTCGATGTCCCCAGAATATTAGTGTATTTTCTATTCAATCACGAAAGTTGTATCGTCTATTCTGTAAATGTGTTTGTGTGGTGAAAGGTGTTACGTTTGTCCCTTGATGTGTTTCTGTAAACTTTTGTTTCCGTTGTGTTCTTCATGGAATCATCTGTACCATCGAAATGCAACTTTCGTATTGCTTGCGGTGATAGTATCCTGAATGGTTTGTTAGGTACTGGCGTGTTCTTGTGTGGTGTTAGTTTCAATAAAGCGCAGGCCTTTTTGTTCTTTGCAAGTAACTTGAGGAGATGTAATAGGCGGCCTTTCTCTCTTTCTTTTTTTCATATCTTATAATTTTACTAGCAACAGCGCTTTCATCATCCTTATTTAAATTTGCTGTCAACAACAGTACTAAATTTTCCAAAAAAATCGATCACTCAGTCGATTAGTATCAGTCATTTTGCATATCCAGTAGAATAATAATAATTATATTGTTTTAATCGCATCATTGACTGTCTGGTATCGAACCCACGACTACTGCGCATAATATGTAACCCTACAAGTTATACCTGTCAAACGTATCCATCATACAGATCATAAAGCTTTACGAATCATAACTCCGAACCGCATAATTTTATTGTTGCTTTAAATCTTCCGCGTATTAAGAAACTTGCATGTTGCATGTAATACTGACTCAAGAGCGCCCCAAATTACCCCCAAATGGGAAATAAAGCCGCGAAACTCCCGCGTTTGTTTTATAAAACTTCTTCTGCAGTTAGTGGGGCTTTGCTTAATGTATTATGAGATTTTATTGCGATCCAGGTTTCAAAGGATAGAAGTGAATTCGTCATTTTGAATTGCATTGTAAAATTATTTGAATTTTTTAACGATTAAGTGAAGTTTAAATGTATGTAAATTTGCTGTTTTTTGTGACGGTTTCTTGGTAAAATTAGCTCCAACTAGACATCATCATCAGCTCATTAAACGTCCCCACCGAGGGGCACGAGCCTACCCGTATAGGGTGATTAGGCCTTAGTCGTCCACGCGGGCCCAGTGCGGATTGGACGACTTCACACACAACCTTTGAATCTCTTCGCAGGCGTGCATGAAGGTTTCCTCACGATGTTTCCTTCACCGTAAGAGCGTCGGATAACGTATATAAATTTCGAAAATTCGAAAACACATTGGTACGTGTCGGGATTTGAACCTCAGCCCTCCTGGTAGGAGTGCGACAGTCCACACCATTGAGCCACCGGCGCTCTCCAATTAGACATATTTAACCAAATTCGCTTCGTTGTTACTTGTAAAGTCCAAACAAAGAATATTATTTGAACTCGCTCGGTAGCCTAACATATGTGAGGGGAGAAAAGCAGCCCGGCACACGCCGGCTACGCAAATAGGGACTGTGCGGACCTACAGGGACACGCGACGATGGTCAGAATAGTTAGGCTTCCACGCCTGCTATGACGACCGCACCCACTTTGCCAAGAGAGTAACGACCATAGATTTAGTATTAGCGCGCTATATCTATGGGATGGATGGATTATGGAAGCGACAAAGATAACCTGTATATTAAAAAAAACAAAAACAATACGAGCTCAGTTGGAATTCGTCACCCAAGCAGCGCGCATCGCGTCTCAATCACTCAGCGAGGCAGGGGTGGCCAACCGTAATGCGGCCGCTTTACGGCCGCGGGGTGCGGCTAATGAGGATTTATGCGCCACCAGAGACGGATGCGACCCGCAACAGTGTTGCACACCTGCCATGATTCTTTACACAACTAAGATTTGCTAAGAACAAATACAGAAATAAGAGCAACAACCGATAACTTAAAGAGAAATCATCTTAATTCCACAACTAGCATAAATACATAATAAATAAATAAATATCCATTGATTCACACAGCGCCATCTAGTCCCAAATTAAGCATTAGCCTGTAATGTGAGTTTTAAACAACGGATAAACTACTTATTTTTTAATACATACATATTATACATAGAAAACACCCAGACCATTACATACATTTCATGCACACAAATGTTTTTACTGCCCGGAGATCGAACCCGCAACCCCTGGTGAACGAGGCAAACGTCTTAATCATTACACCGAATAGGTCGTCATATAAAAATGAGACGTTCAATCTTTAAAATAAATTAAAAACATCTGAATCCAAATAAATATTTTGGTACTTCTTATCGTCACCATCTCCAGCTTATATTGTCTCACTGACTAAACAGAACAGGTCTTCCCACATATAATAAGTTGTGGCATATTGGGCCGTAACCCACCACACGGGCCCAATGCGGTTTGGTGCTAGTCATTGTTCTAATTTTTTTTCTGAATCGAAAACAGGTGAGGAAAATGTAACTATGTTTAATTTCGATTGGTGGACTTTTGCCCTCAGATCGGAAGGCAACAGTCCACCACTAATTAGCCACCGACGCTCACTGTTATAGAGCGTCGGTGGCTCAGTGGTGTAGACTGTCGCCTTTCTACCGGAGAGCTGAGGTTCAAATCCCGACACGTACCAATGTATTTCGAATTTTCGAAAATATATGTACGTTATCCGACGCTCTTACGGTGAAGGAAAACATCGTGAGGAAACCTTCATGCACGCCTGCGAAGAGATTCGAAGGTTGTGTGTGAAGTCGTCCAATCCGCACTGGGCCCGCGTGGACGACTAAGGCCTAATCACCCTATACGGGTAGGCTCGTGCCCCTCGGTGGGGACGTTTAATGAGCTGATGATGATGATGCTCACTGTTATATAAAAAAATCCTCTCGATTTGAATTTGAAATACCTACTCTCTCCTACCTACCTACCTCTCAATAACTATAGCCAAATAATATTTTTATGGAAACATAAGTCTGCAATAAATTCCATAGCTTAACGATACTTTCGAATAACATATTGAATTACTAAAATCATTAGAAGTAATATTAAATATAACATGGTCAGGGCGCCATGCGCGTGCGCAGCCGCCACGGGCGCCGATGATTGTACGGATAGTGCGTTGCAAAAAACCGTAATATCAATTTGCATATGAAGCTGAATCAATCCGGTTCATGTACAACCAAGTGCTTCAATCTTTAGGTTACGCAATTAATTTTATTGAAATTGATTTTTTTAATACCTCATTGTCTAGTAAGTTTAGCGTTTGGTTTTTAATTCGGAGGATCAAATTCCCCGGGAAGATAACATATCTTGAATGTCAATTAGTGCGATTTTACCAGTTTGAATAATATTAACAATTCAAAAGTATCTGTAACATATTTATTTGAAAAGAGGTTTTTTTGTTTGTTTGTTTGGTTTGACATTGCAGGCTGCAACACCTGATTGTCAAAAAAGAAAGATGATTCCGTGCTTACAGGCGTTAGGCCGTGCACACAGCGCCATCTAGCCCCATATGAAGCAACGGATTATTTATATATTTTTTTTGTAAATACGTGCATAGTATACATAGAAGCACCCATTACAAACATACATGTTCATGCACACAAGTGTTTGTAATGTCCGGGGATAGAACCCGGAACCCTGGGTGCAGCCAGCGCGACCGTCGAACCGAAACCAAAAGATCTTTAATACAGAAAATGTAACTGCAAATGCAACTCCAGACTGTGAAATTTAAGTGCCTAACCTAACAGGTTGTAAGGTAACCCTTAAATACTAGTTTTAAGTAATAAAGGCCCATCCTTATACTTATCTTTGACGACCCATTTGGTGTAGCGGTTGAGAGGTCGACTGCAACACCAAGGGTTCCGGGTTCGATCCCCGGGCAGTACAAACATTTGTGTGCATGAACATGTCTGTTGTAATGGTCTGGGTGTTTTCTATGATAATATGTATGTATTAACAAAAAAAAAATGTATATAAGTATATTTATCCGTTGTTTAGTACCCATAATACAGGCTTTACGCTTAACTTGGGCTAGATGGCGCTGTGTGAATGTCAGGATATTTATTATTTATTATCTTTACCTTTACAGCTGAAGTTAAGGTGTTCCAAAGATATTTGGTATCGGGGTCCATTTCCCCTCAATGGTTCAGGGCATCGGCTGGCCTCAAGAATCACGTTTAATATTCGGTGGAAGGCTGCAGGTGAGATTGGCTTGGGTCCCAAAAAACTTGACTATGGCATCGTTATCGATAACGGTACTAATTACAAAAAATGATTCCTTTTCTCATTTCTTTTATCTAAACAAACAAAAACAAATAGCAATTGAAACGTCACGCCGAAATCAGACGCTGAAAACTTAATATTTCGGGACAAGTAAGTAGAAGAAGCTAAAACAATACAGAAGGTATTAGGCTCACAAATATTTTCAAGGAACAAAAAAATATATATGTAAGCAATGATGATCTCACCAAACGCAATATTACCAACATATTGTTCGACATCGGATACAAAATCCGTTTAACCCGAAATTCCCGTGTCGTGTAGCGCATTTTTCTCCGGAAACAGTCCGTGGTTCCGTACTTACCGTAACAATAATTTGCCTCTAAATAATTGACGGGACGCGCGCGTGTCCCCGTACATTTTTATTTATTATTCAGTCGATGTTGCCAGTGTTCTGTCATATTACCCCTGTATTGGGAAAATATTCGTTGTTCGCGAGGGGAATGCGTTCTTGTGTTTTGCGTGAGTTAGTAGGTTCGTAAAGGCGCTGTTGTTCCGGCGATGAAATTTCGCAGACCATACTTTTTATGTCAGGCAAGACTACAGACATTTTAACAAGATAAGAACTATTTCAATGTCTTCTATAGTGAAGGGAATCCGGATCAAAACCTAACGCTTTTCAGGTCGTCAGAGCTAGAGCAATAGTTGTAAGCTACGATCTTTAATGCGATGAAGGCTAGGCCTTAATTTGCCAGTTTGTATTTATTTTTCACATAATCGATACCTCCCACGTTAAGTTTAACATCTCGTCGGCAATTGAATAAAATACAATTCAAGCTCTACATAGATTAAATAGATGTAATTATGTAATTTCTTCTGTGTTTGGGCTCCAAACAATCCTGGTCTTGAATAAATACTTAATTCATCATCATCATCATCAGCTCATTAAACGTCCCCACCGAGGGGCACGAGCCTACCCGTATAGGGTGTTTAGGCCTTTGTCGTCCACGCGGGCCCAGTGCGGGTTGGAGGACTTCACACACAACCTTCGAATCTCTTCGCAGGCGTGCATGAAGGTTTCCTCACGATGTTTTCCTTCACCGTAAGAGCGTCGAATAACGTACATATATTTCCGAAAATTCGAAAACACATTGGTACGTGTCGGGATTTGAACCTCAGCCCTACCGGTAGGAAGGCGACAGTCCACATCATTGAGCCACCGACGCTCATACTTAATTACCTCTCACTTAATTACCTCATATAATACATGCCTAAACACTCAGAAGCAATGCATCTGAGTCATTCGAAGAATCCAAAAATTATTTTTGTCATCATTTGATATTTTGGGTGTTTGCATATTTCATATAATAGATATACGTTAATATGTAATGCTGTTATATTTTCTCCTTGATAGTATCCAGCAACAAATTTTGCGTTAAAATATTAAAAATAAGTCTTTTATGCGCTCTAAACGTCTGCATAATTACACTATAAAAATTAAGTGGTAGAAACATTTTACACACGCGTATCTCTTCTGTCACGATGTATGTTCCCGATAAACTTCGAAACTTCTGAACTTTTATAAAATGTTTTAAGCAACTGTAATTTGGTGCAACTTGGGAGATAGAGTCGTTTTATGTAAATTTTTAATTTCAATATTTTTAAAATAAGGTACATTATTTGAATAGTAACCAATGATAGATATGTAGTTATAATTTTTTTAACAACTTTATTACCATGGTATAAATATTTTAATTAATCTCAGATTAAACATATAAATTGCGCAAGTTATTGAACAAGTCAAAAGTCCGAACTGCGAACGTGTTACAAGGAATTAATGCAT
>PQWD01004272.1:10718-34234 GCA_019425675.1 Leucinodes orbonalis
TCTCTAGTGCGCAGCGTATACACAGGTGCTGTTGGATCTGAACAGCTTTCTTAGACATTACTATGATAGCAAGTAGGCTGAACTGCAAAATATCTGCCGATGTTGTGCCTACTAGTTGGTCATTCCTGTTATTTCTTTTTAATTATTTTTCTATGAGACTCTTTTACTTGAATAAATAAAATAATTAAATGAAACGCCTTACGGCCTCTGATATGGTTTCTATGTTATTTATTTAAAGAAGAAGGTTTACAGCTTTAAAAGGAACAATATTTTTTTCAGATATTGATTGGGATTGGTATAACGTCTCCACCAAACTAAGCTTGCGTAAATAAATTATTCATCCATTATTTTAATTCTCTACATCATCACCAATGTTTTGAAAATATTAACAACTGAGTTCCTTTTTTGAATGCTGGATTCTTCTCAGTAGAAAACAACTACAGTCCAAACTAATGGTTCATTTATATTTGAAAAAAAAACTTTAAATTGGAAGTTGCATACCTGAGGGGTGCGAAGTGGGCACCATAGTAGTACTCATCTGTTCGGTTTTCCATGTTGGGGGATTGTTGTGAGCAGCCCTCGATAGTGCGCTTGTGCCCACCCGACTGACTAACTGCTAACCCCCACCATTCGAACCCTGTATTTTATATCATTTGTAACGAGATTCCGGGGATTATCCACACGGACGCCTTTGATAGGATTACAGAAGTACCTGCCCACAGATTTGTGATAAAGTCAGGGATTTATAACATAATCGGGACATTATTCGTTTGCTACGTATAGCATACAACATTATAGAAACCATATAATATTTTAAGATTTGATTGTTCTTTTCGTAACGAGTTTTACTCTCTGAATAAATGGCATATTTTTATTCACTTTTTTTTATCTTTAATTTATCTTATAAAGAAAGGAAGAAAAACCGTTTATTTGTTTGCTAGGACCAAACAGGACTTTACAAAAATAAGAGAACATAATAACAATAATAAGACTTAAGGGGGAAAATATATTATACAATAGCAACTTTTTTCAATGTTTATATTGAAAAAAAAATATTAATAATAAAAATTAATTGCTTTAATATAACCTTATCCTCAAAAATAAACTAAAATACTATAGTATCAAAACATATTTCAAGAGTACATTAATTAACTTTATAATTAATCATTCCGCTGCAGTCCGAGTAGACAAAATAGTCTCTGTCGTAGCATTTGACTGCCGCAGCTAGTTAGCCAACGACAGCGCTGGTTTTCCGACTGCACCCTAATGACCTATTTTAGAGATAAAAAGATAGACAGTGAGGTCTGGACACCAGGTTTGTTTTGATGATTTTGGATAGTTTATATAAAGTTGTTAAGAAAGCAATGAAACAAATCCTGTAATTAATCAACAATTTTAATAGACATCACAACAACCATTTGGATTTGAGTACACAATTAATTCAATAATAATATCTAAGGTACAAGAATGATGTATACTTACCGTAAATACATGTTAGTTTGTATAAAAGTGTTAACTCTATCAATTGTAGGTTCAGTCAGATATTGACCTAGTTCATCTCAAACACGACCTTGCAATTTTAAACCCTTGGCTTCCCTTTGTTCTTATTTTATTATTTTTATTGCCACCCATAAATTTGATAAATTCTTCAAAATACGAAATTTAACTCTCCTCTTGACTTATAAAAAACTACATTAAATTTCATGTCAGAAAATTAATTTTAATTTATAGAGCAAATTGACATATAGTATGATATAGTACCTACATATATCTCAATCTCTATATTTTTTTAAATATTTTTATGTGGACAACATGTTTTGTTATGTTTCTAATTCAGTAGATATTTAGGTTAGTGCATATTGTGATTGATACCTACAGGTAACTAAGACCTACACGACATTATGTTGTTTGCGGTGTGTGTAATTATACGATAATCAAAAATACATCATTTTATTTAAGATTCTAATTGTAATTATTAATTAATTCACATTATATTTTCGTTAATCATAGCTCGGAAAAAATAAGTAACAGGATCACTAAAATATATTTTTGTCATTTCAAATATAGAGGTAAAAAACAAAAAAGGACTTAAAACAAATTGTACTTATTATAAAAATATTAAAGAATGCCGATATTAGGTAAAGATAGACTGTAGGCCTATTTAGGTAAAGGCAGATAGGCCTTTGATGCGAGTGTATAATTTAATAAGAGATGTCATAAGAGTTTTAATGCAGTCTTCAACAGCGTGTTGAATACAATACCTATATGTATATATTTAGTTTCATATAGCAAACATGCAGTAAGTCTTTTTTGTATTACATTATTAAGTATTATTATACTTACTAAGATCAGAATGCATGCAAGAAGTCTTGAACGCATTAGACCTATTAGAAAATCACACGTTGATAAGATGCTGTTTAGGGATTTTTATGAAAAAGCTTTGATTTGTCCTGTGTCACTCAAAGTAACAATTTGCTTAACAAAAATATGTTATATATGTTCCTGTGTTCCTTCTTGTGTAGGCATCAGTATGCATCCATTATCTCACAGGTAAGATCTTATTCTAAGTACCTACACCCAGTACGTACGGTAAAAACACAAACTTATAAACTTAAATTACCTAGTGTACGTAACATAAAGTCATAAGGTTTTGTCGAAAATCGTTCTATAAACTTAATTTATATCCCTTTAAAATTCATACACTTCACACATTTATAAAAACTTACGCTAACTTGTCAAATCCCATCACTTAATTGTTTTGACAATGAATGCGATATTATACATTTTCCTACAGACATTATCACATTTTATTTATATACGTAAGTTTTCTACATAATACATTTTTATCTTTATAAAGGTCTGTTTGTGACTATGGATTTTCATTACACATATTTATTTGTATTTGAAAATATTTAAAAATATTTAAAATTTTGAAGGTTTCTTAATAATTTTGTGTTATCAATAGGATTTGGAATGAAACATAATACAATAAAAACTCTGTTACATTAGAGTTTTCGTTTTAAGCATTTATTAATATTATTTATAAGATTTATGGTTTATTGTAATATTATTTATGCGGTTTATGGTTTATTGGAATATTATTTATGCGATTCTTTTTTATGAAATTCGCTTTTATCAGTCTTTTAAATTTAAAAGTGGTTTTACAATTTAAAATTATCGACTGCTATTTTCGATAATGCTGTTGTTTTAAGTAGTTTTTATTGTGTACGTATAATATTAAATACATCATATAAATTACTTTATAATATGACTCATAAGGCCTTTAGAACTTTTTAATGGTGTGTGCATATAGGATACTAAGTTTTATTAGTCAGCATCTACGGCTTCTAAATCTACGATTTAGCAGCGCTACGAACGCTACGAATCCTAGCCTCGTAGTAGGCTGCCATGAAACCACAACGTAAACAAACATTTTAAGAGTTTTTGCTTACTCTAAATCTAACTATACCATAGTGAATACGTAGTGACTTAAGTGGAAAGGGAGCCACTTCCACTGAGTATTATTAATTTTAGTTAAATCTTTTGATTTACGTATCAACTGTATCGTTGTTTAATAATATCACACGTGATTACAATACCTTCACCGTATTAACTTTTGAAATAGTTGTTTACGTTGTGAGCAATTGATAATAAGGGTACACGGAGGTGGGTACTACATATCAAGTCGTTCCGTGGCGTAATATGCTGGACTTGCCTACAAAAATCCGTCAAATCATGTAAAAAAATCAGCAAAATCCACGGTACACTTTCTAATTCATGAACACTTAATTATACTTTATGGGCTATTTATACAACAGCGGGTCTAAAAAATAGGTAATTGTTGTCGTTACTTCCGAAGACTTATCGAAAAGATTAACTGTAAACACTAAGTTTATTCAGTAAAGAGTGATTAAAAATTGTATATTTCATACAAAATTACAATGGAATAATGACTGTCTTGGAGATTGATTTCTACAAACAATAACATTGGGGTTGATAACAATATTTTTTAAGATAAACCCGCACCCCTTATATAATACTTGTAATACTGTCAACTTGTTATGAACTATATTGGAGGTTAAAGAACAAATATTTGAAATCAATATTCACAAATTAACGACAAGTACCTTATTATTTTAAGATTATTTTCTTTGGTCACACATCCATTGAATAACATTGCGACAGTTGCTTCACTTGTAAGATCGTTAACCGATAGCTAGACGATACAATCAATATCGTTACATTACAAATAAATATCTACTGACATTCACACAGCGCCATCTAACCCCAATCTAAGCATGGAGCTTGTAGTATGTTGGGTACTAAACAATAGATAAACATACTTATATACTTTTTTTGTAAATACAGACATAATAGAGATACCCAGACTAATACAAATAGACATATTTGTACTGCCCGGGGATGAACCAACTATTATACCAAACGGGTCATCATATCAGTATTATGTGTAGAAATGATCTCCATGACGCAAGCATGTAACGTTGTCCAGTTGTAAATTAACCCATTGAACGCCGGGAATCCAGACACAATAGAAAATCAATTGTGTCTGGCGTCATAAGGCGTCATTGGAGGTCAAAGGGTTAACAAAGGTGTGACGCGGCACAGTCTTGCCGCGCCGGTGCGTGTCCTCACACTTCTTGCAAGCTTTCTTCAAGCTCAGGTTGCTCTATGAGGATCGTCGTATCTGAATGCGCTGGTCCACACGGCGAACCCCTAGATGGAATTTATAATGGCATTACGAATCATATTTATTGTATGTAAGACATCATTTTATTTAAATGAAATGCCTTTACTTAATACCGTTACTTAATAAAAAATGCTGGCTCATAGTGCGTTTTATTGTAATGAATAAATAAATAAATGCAAGCGAAATATGTTACGGCTACCTATCTAGTGGATACATAATACTGACAGAATTTGGCTTAGATCGATGCGTGACACAGATTCGTGTGTTCGAATCCCGCGGGGAAACTTTACTTTGTGCAATTTTACTAGTCTGGTAAGGACATTGCAGACTGATACACGTGATTGTCCAAAAATAAATATAATTCCGTGCTTCGGGGGGTACGTTCCCGTTGCTCCCCATAGCTATGCATTTCGGGAAGGCCTGTCCTACACTGAGTCATCATAGACTAATGATGATGACCGAAATCAATAAAGCTTTTTTATGTTACCAAGACTTTATTGACTAACCAGCACACCCTCGACTCTATGCGCATACAGCAGAGTTAAAGGGTTCAGACAACGCAATGCTTCTTTTAGACTACTTACTGTAACTGTGACGATTACTTTTTTAGACTGACCCAAGTCAACCTCGCGCGTGACAAGCAAAGTTGTGAGGCGCATTTGGACGAAAACAAACGAGACTCCGGTATACACGATAACCAGTCGCAAATTATAGCATGGAATATTACAATGGTAAAATTAATTGGAGGCTCAGTATCTCAGCAAGAAATAAATGTGGACGCGATTAAATTACTAATTATAACATGAAAAAAGAGTTAAAATTATTTTATCACACTATATCGCATTTTTTACATATTATATCGAGTATTAATGTGGTTATAGCAGATTAGATTACTATTGTCAGATTGACGAAACAGCAGGGAACGGGTGGCAAGGCTCTCGCTTTAAACTTAACTTTTTATAAGTAGTACTAACTCCAATCCGGATGTCCAGCTTGTCTGAAGCTTAGGTAAATATCTTATTATACCTAAGACTTCAAAGGGTTATGAAGGCTATTACCACCATCCCTGGGTGATGCGAGGCGAGGCGACGCGGGGGGAGTACTCGACCCTGCAGGCGGTGCGCTGCTCGCACGCATCTCTTCCTCACTGCGTTCCGCCGACAAATGTACCATTTCTACATCTTCTTTAGACGTTTCGTCGTGGCATCTTAAAGGTTTTATAACAATGATACATCTTAGGAAATTGTTTGATTTCTTTTCTTATCGCATCTTCAGTATATTGGGTTCTAGGAGATGCAGGTACATGCATAAAACAATTTTTATTTATGTTTCATGAAATGAACACTGTAGAGCTAATAGTTTCGGACAAAATAGGGCGTGACATACAAACGGACGGACAGACAGACAAACATGACGAATCTTTAAGGGTTCCGATTTTTGCCATTTTGCTACGGAACACTAAAATCATCCAATTGGGAAAAACCGATTCTATATATAAAATAATGTACCTATTTTATCCGATCAGTTATGCTTTTAGAAATTGATGACAGTTGCAACTTACCATCAGAAGGGTGTTAGTTTNTAGAAGTCGTAAAAACGAGTTCATTGAAGAACCTATGTACCGGTAAGAAGAATTTTACGCAGATGTAGGTGGTAAGGTGGAAGAAAGAGTAATGGTGGTTAAATACAGGTATAAAGCATTTCGTGTAGGCAAGCATTATGTATGGCCCAATGTGGATGAGTACACTATGTAAATTGCTACAATTAAAGTAATAAAATAGGTATGTAGCACAAACAGAAGGCATGCATGAAGAGACTTATTAACAAATGTGGTTGATGTAAGTATGTATAACAAATAGTACAATACAGAAGAGTATCCTTATACCAAATCATGTAAGGGCGTAGGTCTTTGATTATATTATTTATCGGATAGTTTCATTGTTTGTACCTCACGTGCGAACAGTTAAAAATAACACCGTGACTCTCTTGAAATCAAATAGGTTTTCAGTGAGTGAGTGTGCTGTGTTAGGGTTTCTCTTCGAGAATTCTCGAACCGAGAATTCCCGGGGAAATTTTGCCTTACTCGAGACGAGAAAAAAGTGGTCGAGAAATCGAGAAATTCAGTCAAAAATTAAAACTTGATAACGCGCTTGCGTTCTCGTTGCGGCTCTGCCACGCGTCGTGCGAAATTAAATGAAATAATTTGTCCTATTAGAGGAGGGCACCGAAATTTGATATTTCACACGGTCGTTGTAATTATTAAGATTTGAGTTCCTCTCAGGAAGACCCAGCTAATTACGTTTCTGAAAAACGTTTCTAATACGTTATACTAGAGTACATAATAGAAAACGAACGTGTTTTCTCCTTGTCTGGAAACTTTGTGACAAAAATACGAAACCGATTGTCAGATGATGCTATAAATGCCCTTGTATTTTTAAAGGCTTATTTTCTTAATGAAACGTGACATCGTGGGTTAGCTTTTGAAGCAGTTTCCGCTTTAAATTGTGATTGTAATTGGTCTTAAGATTTTTAATGATTTATTAGATTTTTATGTTAACTTACGTAAAGAAAAGACTCGAAAAGTTGATACAAAGACTAAACTAAGGAATGTACCTTACTGTTACTCGTAATTATTAACCTAGTCTGATTGTTATTTTTTATAAGGAATTAAACTGTCGTTTTATGCTACGTAATTGAAAAGTTTGTAGTACAGACTGAGACTAAAATAAATTATTTAGTATGTAAGGTACTAAATTTCATTGTGGTGACATGATGACATTGTTTTCAGAAGATATTTTATTTGTTTTTTTTCAAAGAAAAAGACTATTTAGTATATTTGTTTGTAGAAACTAGAAATAATGATAAGAAGATCTCGCTAGAGTTTTTTCGCTTAATTAAAAGAAAGAAAGAAAGAAAGAAAGATTTATTTGGCACAAAATAAAAACAATAACAGATTACAGAAAATCTTAAAGGCTAGTGCCAAACAGGACCTCACTCAGCAAAGGCCCTGACACGCAAATGCATGCCTGGACGCTGATTTTCAATGAAGCCCTTTTGGTGTACAGTATTACAAACTAAAATAACTGATGAAAATTAATAGTATATAAAATTAGACACGTAAGTATGTAAGTTTGACGAAGGCCACATATTATATTAAAACCATAGAAATGATAATAAACAAGCCCATAGGACATGTTTACAAAATTATATTTATATATATATATATATATATATATATATATATATATATATATATATATATATATATATACACACATATACACATAAAATATACATAAACATACATACATATATAAATATATATATACACATACATGTATACACACACATAGCCATACTATAATATACATGTTACCCATACATATATGTGTGCGTGCATACCATGGACATGTTGATCTCCACACCTGCACTACTTTTTTTGTTATCTATTTAGATTTGTATAATACTTAACTGCTTAATATTATTTTAAGATTATATTTTACCAATACTTAAATATAAAAAAATATTTGAATTAATTAAATTTTTGATTACTTAACACAAATTTTTTGAAAAGAGTTACTACTGTGTTTCTTGCTGATTTCTCCTCAGTGAAAAACTACCTCCCGAACCAGCGGCAGCTTCATTTAATTAAAGTTTTCTATAGTTAAATTAAACTCACATGAAACTAAAAATAAACGTTGGTCATTGATAAATGTTGAATATTGCATAAAAAGTATAGTTTTATTGTTAAATCAAATATGTTTTGAGCTTTTCAATATTTCTCGACAACCCGAGAATTCCCGGAAATAGTGGTCGAGAATTCTCGTGCTCCGAGAATAAAAAGGTCGAGAAATGAGAAACCCTAGTGCTGTGCAAACAGTAAGAAGCACGAGCTGTCGGGCACATGTGGACTGTAGATCTTATCTATCGTAACGTGGATACCGTGCCCGTGTTATTGACGTTCTATAGTGTATGTATGTGGATAAAGAAGATACCTGACAGCGGAGTGTGGGGGCTCGTCTACTGAGAGCGCGTACCGTCGCAGCGGACGGCGCAGCGCGCTCGCGGGCAACGCGGCGCGAGCGCTGCCGGCGCGCAAATCCGGCGCCGACCCGAACCGGGTCCGGCTCTTAGCACGCTCCTCGCCGCTTCTGGGGCACACACTCACACTCACCCTCCATATCCTAATGATTGGTGAACATGCTCTCGTCCATGTAAAGTCAGCTATACTGGACCGACGCAATGTATCGCAAGGTCACCGTCGCTACTCTGACACAGCAAAATGTTACAAATTGCTCGAATCGCGGTGAACCAAACATTTGTTTAAATGAATGGACGCAAGCATTTCGGAACGTTAGTGTTGAGGTTCACGAAGCTTACCTTTTTACGGCATCCCACTCTCACCGGCCATGAACAAGCGAAAAAAGAAAACTACTTCAGATTCGTTTTATATGACACATGAATGATTTATCATTTTTACTCGAAAAGCCGAACTGCGTAACTACTGGTATGTCGATTGATTACAACGTGAGGGCATTAGTTACAGGTTGAATCTGAGTTGCTGTGTCGGTTATAAATAGTAATTGTTTCATACTTTACAATCTTCCAATTTAACATGCAATATCCATTTTTTAAACCATCTCAGACAGCCTCATGTAAGCCAATGACAACATAAGGCCTCTGAAACTAGATTTTCTATTGTGTTTGGACTAATGGCGTTCGATAAGCTAAAATAAAAGTTGGGAATATGCAAGCAAGTGGCTAGTGTCTGGCCGCTTATTATGGTAACCAAACCAACCGTAAATGGTAATGGTTAAACTAGTCGTGAGCAGAAATACTCAATAGTGGACGTGGATGTAGTAGTAATATAAGTAATAAAGAATTATTTATGTATGCGGTTGGAGTGTTAGCGTTTGTGTGTTCGAGTGAGCACGTGGTGAGTGTGTGCGTGCGTACTTGCGCTAGTATTTGTTTGTGGGCGCCTGCGTGCGTCAGTGTGTGTACGTTGTGTTTGTGTGCGTATTAGTGTGTGTGTGCGTATTAGTGTGTGTGTGCGTATTAGTGTGTGTGTGCGTATAAGTGTGTAGCGGTCGCATTGTTAATATAAATCGGAAGATTGTAAAGTAGCAGCTGCAGTGTGTTGTGTCGCGGCGCAAGTGGCGTCGCATGCGGGCGCATACCTGTGGTGTGCGTGCGGCGGGCGGTGCCTGTGGCTGTGCATGGGTGCTAGCGGCAGAGCGTGCGGCAGCGGCAGTACGTGCGGCAGGCGGTACACACCTACGGTCGGTACATATGATCTCATTTGTGTGGTCACATGTTGTGTGTGGCATGGACAATGAAAACAATCAAAAAAAAAAACAAATTGTTGTTAAAAAATGTTGATGAAATGTTTTTAAAACTGTAGAGGAATGGAACGAGTGGGATTAAGTGGCAATCATATTATATTTCGGCCATTTTCCGTGTTGTCTGGACGCACAGGGTATGCACTGCATATTTGCAAATATGGAGTGTACGCCACTGCTTATAATCCCACTGCAAAGACAATTCCCTCCACATTACATGATTATGGGGAGTGTATTCTGCAGCTTACCCCGTGGGTTTCATACCCAAAACAAAAGTTCATAAATAAATAGATGTTTTTTTATGTGAATACACTGATTTATAAATACGTAAAGGCATTTTTAATATAAAGTGTTCCTGTGTTCATAAATGCGTAAATCGATATATATTATATTTATATACGATAATGTTATGAGTGTTGACATTAATTAAATTGTTTAAGGCGAAAAGCAAAAGCCGCATTCCTACACGAAGTAAAAAGCTGCAAAAAGCTATCTAAATGACTATGTGTCGATATATAAGTATTGAGTTTGCCTGTTTTGTACCTAACAATGATATTGTTTTGCTTTCAATAGTTAAGTTTTTTCAGCTCGCCGGGTAGTACCGCTCAGGGAATATTATTACTGATGGTAACTGATTCCACAGTTAGTCGTACATGGTAAAAAGTTCGGATAAGGCGTACGTCCGTCTTCCATTATGGATGCATATTTCACGGGATGATATCCGGCACCTACCGCATTTTTTTATAGTACTTATCGAGCTTACAAACTGGTCAGGGTAGATGTATTCCTAATACTTTCCATGTACCCGAACTACTACCATGGTCGGTAGAATTATAGACATTATACGTTTTTAGTCGGTTATTAAAATAAGAGCAACGGGACGAGAAGGATACTACCGAAAACAAAACGAGAACAAAAAGATTTAAGCTATTAAATACAATATTTTTTCTTTAGATGTGTAGACAAGTACGTACAGGTTTACAACAGGTTTAATCTGGTGATAGGTACTATTGAAATGTGTATAACCATAGGCAAAAAAAAACATATTGTTGTTTTGAATAAAAACAACATATTGTTTGAGAGAAAGATATGAATGATAACCATCGCTATGGTTCACTTAAAACCTGTGCACACATACATATTTACGGCCCATGTGGTATAATGGTCGAGACGTCGGCTACTACAACTAGGGTTCCGGGTTCCATCCCCGGGCATTACAAACATTTGTATGCATGACTTGTCTGTTTATCTGGGTGTTTCCATGTATAATAAGTATGGTTTTTAAATATATACAAATAAGTAAGTTTTTTTAGATATTTAGTACCCTAACTACAAGTTCCTTGCTTAATATGGGGCTAGATGGCACTGTGTGAATGTTAGTGATTTTTTTTATATTAACAAAAGGTAAACATTTGTGTCACTGATTTCATACCTAATTGATCTAGACGAGCAGGAGCAGCACATGGGGGTTCCCGGCGAGGCATGGGGCGCGGCATGGCCTGAGGCCTCGCAGGCGTGACTTTAGCAGCACTGTCCCGAGCTTCAAATGTCATCACGCATGCTGCCACAACGATGAACCCTGCAATTGATAATTTAATTATTCTTAACTGCTTAGGTGACTAACATTAGTGACGTTACGTTTAATCGATTTCGTTTAATCGATAAGTAATTATTACCAAAGCTTATTCGAAAACGAGCCAAACTAAAAAAGTTAATATTGGGAAAGCAATAAAATAACTATAAAGATTTCACAAAGTTTTAAACAATATTTTAATAATATAAACTTACTCAATTTATGCGTGTGTTGTCTGACTATACTTAGTAAGCTTTTTAACTAATAACAGACATTTATGTCCAGAAAGGACTGGAATTATTTGATGCAATGCTAGTAGTATAAAAAGCCTGCATTTATTAAAAGAAAATTCAAAGGTATTTTCGTATGAGTGTTTATTTTACAACTGTTGTAACATAAGTGTATCAAGTACCTCCAAACCCCATAACTATAGGTCCCGCGTAAGACAAATTGTTGAGATGAAATCCTCGTGCTTCGTCCTTCACAGATATTGTCGCATTGCCTCGTATCTCCTGTGCCACAGATAGTGTATCCGCGTAGTAACCTGTAAGAAAGATATATACACCAATAAGCTTAAATACTATAACTTTGTCCAGCCGTAGTGCTCTTTTACCAACGGATTATCTATTTAAGGTACACCTTATAAGGTTGTTTACGAGGAAGGCAACCTCGTAAACCACCTATACGCAGTGGCGTGCACTCCATATATGCAAATAAGCATTGCATACCCTGTGCGTCCAGACAACCCGTAAAATCGCGAACGTGTTAAATGATTCCCACATATTCACCCATTTTCCTCTACAGATTTGAAATCATAAGCGATCTGATGCCATAAACAGCACACAATTTGTCAAAAATATAAATTATCGATTAGTGTCACTCGCTTTGCATACCCTACTCATAATTTCTGTGCACGCCACTGCCTATACGAGCGACGTCTCTCTGCCTTTCCGCATTGAATAGCTATGAAGAGAATGCGTTATTTGATAGTAATGCTTTCATTAAAACTGTGCTGAGACTTTTAACATACAGTTAAATAGCTGGATATTCTTATTTAAAACATCTCAATCAACTGCATTGTGGTTATATTTTCGGGATCATGGGTAAATAAGGCGTCTGTTGCCGTTTACCACCAGTAAGGCTTCGTGGCTGCTAATCTATTGCTATAAAAATATTATTATAACGCTCAACTCTATGTAAAGCTGTAGGCTTTTAGGAATATATTTTTTTAATACAATGAATTACAACATCTTTACTATTATTTTAATGTATACACGTAATGAAAAGCATTTTGGTTCCATGACAGATTACGTACATATAAAACATACATTTTTATAAAAATATCTAAACGCACACATATTCCCTCCCAACGGAAATGTGAAAACTTTTTGGTTTGTATTGTCACAGTGAGGAACCCGATAAATATGTTTCCCGTATGCCACGAAGTCTGTAAATAGAACTGGTATTGACATGCCCAATAATGGAATGTGCACGACAGCAACAGACCTCATTTCGGCAACAAAACGCGGCACTGCCATCAGTTCAACAGGCAGCACCGGAGGCATGAAGCCGGAAGTGTCAACTCCGGAACGACCGCTCGCTGACGGGAAGCCCCCACCCACAACGCTTCACAATCCGATGTGGGGGAAAACCTTGTACGGTCAACAATAAAAGTGGGCACATATTTTTTTGTAAAAGAAAAATGCCGATGTCAGAAGTAATTAAGTCATTTTAGTCGTTCTATGCAGTTGGAATTTATAGGCTGGTGATGATAGTTGAGTGGGCAAAACGATGGCTAAAATGTCCCATTGTATTAATTGGCTACATAATATTATAATATCGTTATAGGATTTAATCATGTCATCGCCTCTACCTATAAAGCATACTTAGCTTCTTAGTGAATTACAATATAATTTAGTTCTTATAAAATAATCGTATCAATACAGTTTTATGTTCATTGCCCAAAAAGTAAACAGAACTTAATACCTATAATCTAAAATGCTTACGCGCCAAGACATACTAAAGTAGCTGACTGTACAAGTATCAGCAGCATTGTATCCAATGATATTTTTTTCTTCTTATGCTCATGGGTATAAGGTTAAAATCCGAGCAACGTCTTTGTTTGGCTTAAGTTATGAATATCGACAGCTCTTGACCCGGTATTGTACAACAGGTCAATATTTTGCGAGCTTGCAATATTTGCATATAATTTTAAATAAGGCCCTGATGTTCGTGGAATTGAGAATAAATTATAAGCGTGGGAGTAACATTACTGACCTATAAGTACATATACTTACTCATATATCGTCAATATACTATTAAGTATTTATTTATTTCATAAACTCAAAACGTTGAATGAGAGCTTACCGATAAATTCACATACATTCTTATTTATTTTAACATCTGTAGTGATTTCTCGTTTCAAGCTATTATAATGAACTAGTCGATTGAGAATCTAATAAGGACCTTTTCCAGGCGGTACTTAAAATGATAAACGTATGCTTAGAGTATACAATAGATAAGATATAATAATAAAGACATTTTTAGTTCATCATCATAATCAGTTCCTTATATGTCTCAACGGAGGGCGACTAAAGCCTATACACCCAGACTACACGAGCCTACCTGTATAGGCTTTAGTCGCCCACGTAAGCCCAACGCGGATAGGCCGACTTCTCGCAAACACTTGGACTCTTCGTAGGCGTGCGCGGGTTTTCTCGCGATTTTTCCTTCACCGTAAGAGCTTCAGATAAGTAAGTACATATAATTTCGAAAATTCGAAAAGACATTGGTACGTGGCAGGATTTTAACCTGCACCCTCCAGATCAGAAAGCAACAGTCGACACCAATGAGCCACCGACGCTCATGAAGCCATTATTATTATAATGAACCATTTCCTATTTAGAAATAAAAAAATTTTTCAATCATGAACCAGCCTACAACATACCATAACAAGGCAACCCTTGCCACGTTGTTTATGAGAATACGGTCGTCTAACGTGGGCCCAATGTGGATCGGGAGAAATATCTTAGGGTTCTAATCGACTACTACCTTAAGATGAAGTCGGTACCAATGTCTTCGCGTGCCTTTAAAAGATCTTCGGCGTTCCGTTCCGTGGGGATTCGAGCTTACCTAATGTATGTATAATTTATGGGTTTATTCTGATATTTAAGTTAGCTTGGTTTAAAATTTCGTCAAAATCCATTAAACCGTGAATTAATATTAATATAGTTGTAGTCCAAAATTCACAAACTATGCGTACTAATTACTGATGAGTGACGTCATAACTAGGTAGCCATTTGTATGAAGCGTTTTGGGAAAGTGGATGTTTTTAGGATTGGAAAATCTCTGTGAGTTTTAATGTTAACGGAGTAATTTTTTTACCATCATCATCGTCATCATCATTACAGCCCAATTATGTCCACTGCTGAGCGAAGGCTCCCCTAATAATTTCCACGCGGACCGATCCCTTGCAGTTGACATCCATCTGCTACCCGCCACCTTAACCAGATCATCCGTCCATCTGGTTGGGGGTCGGCCTACGCTTCGCTTTCCGTTACGTGGACGCCACTCGAGAACCTTTCCGCCCCATCGGCCATTTTTTTACCAACGTTTCTATTATTATGCGGTCTATCGATATAATAACAGAAAAAAAATTGTCATCATCCCTATTGTAAAAATACAAACTTTCACTTTTAAATAATTAGTGTGATAGTTATTGTTTATTCATATTCCTTCACAGGCGCGACAAGATGGCACGACAATATTTAAAGGGATATTAGTACCTATAACAGCCATAGCGGCTCCCAGCAACATCAGCAACAGCCCCGCAGACAGCGCCGGCATGCATGCCACAAGCACTGCGAGCTCATCTTGCCCTTCACCACCTGGACACATATTGCAAAAAAATGGTGTTCGTCCACTCGGGCCCAGTGCGGATTGGACGACTTCACACACAACCTTTGAATCTCTTCGCAGGCGTGCATGAAGGTTTCCTCACGAAGTTTTCCTTCACCGTAAGAGCGTTGGATAACGTACATATAATTCGTACGAAAATTCGAAAACACATTGGTACGTGGCGGGATTTGAACCTCAGCCCTCCCGGTAGGAGGGCAACAGTCCACACCATTGAGCCACCGATGCTCATTATCATGAATAAATTTCATTAATTAAAACTATTTACAACTAAGGCGACATGAATATATAAATAAACGTGCCTGGAGTGCTCAATTTTATCCTAGGAAAGAATTTTTGCAGTTTTTGTTCATTATCCTTCTTTGATTAAAGGTAATCTTACTGAGTAAGGACTCAGTATTGTAATTAGGAAATTCGCTAATAGTCGGTGGACGATGAAAAGATGTTGGTATCGTGTACCTGATAAATGAGCCGACAGTAAATGTAAAACGGCGGGAAACTAATGAAAGATGACGGGGCGTAGTTGAACTAGGTACTAGTAGAGAAAAATATACTGTTGATGACAAAGTTATTAAAAGTTGGAACTAAATACTACTTTTATTCTTTACATTACAATAACTACTCGGTTAATTGTTACGACTTAGATAACTAAAATCTTTAATACTACATCCACGCCAAAAATATATTGAGACCAAAACATACCGCTCAATATTTATTTTAATCATATCATTCAATAAAATGGCTAAAGACGGTAAACGGAATGTTTATTAAAGAAAGCGCTAAGAAAACGCGCATTAAGAAATTGGTAAACTACTAAATGCGTGTTTTCTGAGGCTTGAATCTAAAAAATGTTTCATTGTTTATTTAAAAATATCATATAGTAAAATCAGCCAAAAACTAAAAATGAATCCGAGTATTATGAATACGTACAAGACATTATGCGATTTGAAGCACTTTTAATTATTTAGGCAGTAGAGGAAATTTAATATAGGATTAACGGATTAAAAATGAATAAAAGCTACTATATTAATGTGTAAAAAAAAATATTATAAAAGTTTTGATACTGTGTTTAAGAGTAGCAAGTATAATTACGTGGTCTCATGTTTCCCACCTACAAAGACGTTGATATGTTATTATGCTAATGGGATTTATAAGGGCCATTATGTTTCAATCTACGTCCAGTAGATGAATAGTTTTAATATATTCAAGGGTAAACTGCGTGCGCAACAAGTTCTCAGCCAACTGTTGAATCACCAGTTTTATATGGTCATCTTTTCCACTAGCGTACATGTGTGGTTTTTTATTTAAATTTTGACAGATTATCACGGTCAGCTGAGCGGTGAAGCTGTGATGGAGATGTAGTGCGTGTGCCAGGGTCGTTGTTTGGGAATGTGTGTCATGAGCGTTTGTGTGTGAGTGGAGTACCTGGACGTTCCAGGTGGCCCCGGAGGCGGGGTGGGCGCGCCGCAGCGGGCCCGTGACGCTCCGCGCGCGCCGCATCTCGACTGGCGCGCACTCGCCTCGCGCGCTCCCAACGACCTGCGCACGCATCCAGCCTCTTTGCTCCAGGCCACCTGTGCCCCAATTCCTCCGGACAAATCGAACCTTAATCGCAACCTTATCATAATAGACGCTAAATGACCAAACACAACTGAGTGTTCACATAATAAACACAACGCGCGCTGGATACACTCGCTCGTTGCAAATAGATAACGAGTGGCTGTCTCAGTACTAGACTCCCATGGCTGCATCGATTTTGTTCGGTTGTAAACTATGACCTATGAAGATGAAAGCTGCTTATACGATAAATGTTTATTCGGTGCCAATGACCTGTTAGCTAGGTCAGCATTTCGCAATCAGTACTTGTTATAGAAATTTGTACATAATACTTATTCAAATTATTTTTTTACGGTACAACCAGAATATATTCATATACATACTTCATTAAGTTACAAGAATACGCAATGCTTTGTGTTTCTGAGTGCTTGTTGTATTCGAAGCATTCTTTTGACAATGTCTCGGGTTTAAAATAGAATGAAGAGGCTGTCCCTACCATTTATGATGGTCCCTACCTACCTCTGTTACTTAAATTTGGACACATTGCCAAGTGAAGCACATATAACCTACTTTGAAATTGAAATATCGATGATTACTACTACAAGCAATTACCGTTAAATATATCCTTATTGACAATATTCACTTCAATGATAAATTCGTAAATGTAGGTTACAGCCAAAGAATACATTCATTTAAATATACATTCATATGACAACACACTATCAAACCATGTATATAGTCAGAACGAAATAATATAACGCAAACATCTACGAAGTTTCATGTCGTAGCGCTCCGCTCGTTGCTATTCTTTGCTACGGCTACGACGTACTACGAACCGTGGCATCGGAATGTGCCACTACATCGTAGTACTCGTGATATGGAATACAACTTCGATATTAGAAATTTATCGCAGCTCTGCCCTCTCTTAAATTTAATAATGAAATCTCTCTTCCCTTCGTTAAAAATACTTTTAACTTTAGCAGAATTCTTTTTTTAATCTATACTTTCATAATATAAGATTACTTACATAGTGTGTAAGTCTTTGAAATACAAACAAACAACTGTATTTGGAATAATAGATTCAACTTATCAGTTATGGATTCAACACCGAAGGTAACTTACAAACGATCTTGCAACCCCTATTTAAACCGTTTGGGTGTATCTTTTTTATAAATCCTTTTATTTAGTATACTGTATCTGTTTAACTTTTTGTGAAATAAAAGATCTTAAAAAGGGATTCTTTATTTCGAGTGGTCAAGATGTCACCAAAATGAATGAAGACTTGGTTTTGACTTAATAATGAACAGTTTGTAATGTAAGGATAAGTAGAGTTAGGGCATGAGGATCCAGAAGATTGGCTCTCAATGAGATCTTACATTTGCGTTAGAGACAGTCTTGGCAACAGTATTCTAGTAAGTGTTTTTGGTGTAATTTAAATATTTCTTTAAATCTATACATGAACTTTTTATGAAATTCTAATAAATGTCAAAGTCGTGGGACGTGCAAGAGGATAAAAGTCCAAAATAGTTAATGTTCTACACCACCTACAATTTTTTGTGGTCCCCCAATTGCCAAATGAAAAGTTTGTTATAAAATTTTGTTCCAACATTTTATTACTGCAAACAATACCCTAATATTAAAGCGTGTATCAGTGACGAAATCATTTTAGGTATCAATAAAATTGTATGTTTTAAAATTTTGTATGTAACAACTTGTAGTGTAGTGGAGTGGAGATAGTGTAGTGTAAGCAGACCTTACGCTTCGCTTAGCCTTTCTTGTGGGGTTATGACCGTACGTACGAACTTTTTTTACAAGCATCTGAAGCTACACAGCTTAGTTCTTGCGACCCCAACTTCTAAAATTCTACTTATTAGTATATGTATATTAATATGTACGGCTTCGCCATTTCGCTACTGTCGTAGAGTTAGTGATATTATTTAGTAAGTAAAAGTAATTAGTAAAGTATCAGTGTATCAGTGACGAAATCGGTGTATTTAGATATAGGTATAGGTAAATAAAATCTATAGTATTAGCCACAGATTTCCCAATACAGGAGATGGGGCAAGCCGCGTTTAAAGTGCGACAAATGTAAGCTCAACGAGCATACACTGGCTACCAGTTTACGCTCTGTGAGACGAGTCAAAACGCACGAATATTAGAAGAAATTACCGTTTTTTTTCCAAAATGCCATCCTGTGCAATTGTAACATGCCATCATCGCAATGAATTAGTAAATTTACCAAGAAATATAATAACTTTTCACAGGTAGAACCGAAAAGAAATTGCGACACTGGGACTGCGTATAATCTTGGCGGCTTGTCCAGTCTAATTGTATATTCGGATATCTGTGGTATTTATTAGCTATTCATTCAATTGTGACTTTTTAAATTTAATAAGTCTATTGTTGGCACCATATGTCCTGAATCATATGACTATATTTATTAAACTATACAAATCTGATCATGAATAAAGGTTTCTACTACAAATTATCCTGTCAATTCAGTTCAATTACATCAAAGTCAAAGTCAGAGAGAAAAGTCGTGTATGTCGCTAAAACATGGCTTCATAGACGAGCCTACATTAGGCGAAACTTGCACCGAGCGCACCATTTCAGATGACCGGTTTAAATTAAACCCATTAGGGAGCTACTTTGTTTTGCGCAGTCGAGTAATTAATATGCAAATAGTGCAGTGCGTCGCCGCACTAGCCGGCCGCATCCACTCCGTTGCTTGCTAGCGCAATTTTCACCACTTGGCTATTACATATTTTGCATATATATTAAATTGTCATCACATCGAAAGTTAATGTCAGGCATCGGTGTCGAAAAGTTATATTTAAATTTTATATGAATTTACACGTTTTGGTAACTCATTTTCGCATACGTAAGATCTAGTTCATCACACACACACACAGACGCGCACACAGACACGCACTTACACACCCACACGCAAGCACACACACGTTTACTTACACTCAGACAAGCACACAAGCACTATTTTGTAAGTTTTAGGATTAAGTTAAATTTTGTTTTATTGTTTCCTTTAAATTTTGTAGTCTGAAACATCTGTCTTCGAGGCGGGCGCTAATGATTGCGACACAGTCTTTGACTAATGCGGTCATTAACGCAATAATGTTTGTGATAAGTTTGTTTTAAGTTTCAATAAAGATTATTATTATTAGTTTCTAAGTACTTATTAAATCTAAAATTTAAATTTTGTACTTTTTTGTACTTTATTTTATAGTATTTCTTATAGTTTATACAGTAAGAAGATAAGTGAGAATACCCATCATCTTACTTTATGAGAATTGATCACCAAAAGGTCAGCTAAGTTCACCGACGATTTGCGAAAGGTCGCTGGTGGAGGCTGGATGAGAAAAGCGGAGGAAATGGGGGAGACCTATGCTCAGCAGTGAATGCCATAGGTTGAAGACAGAGAAGTCGAAGAAGAGAAGGGAAAAGTTCGATACCCATGTACGAGGAGAGCATAAATTTTGCTGTGTGCATGAATAGACATGTTTGTTTACATAGGTGTCGGTGTTTTATATACCAAATATGTATGTATTTACAAAGTAAATGATTAAGTTGCTGATGTCACCTTTGTCGGCGTCTAGATTCTCTTCATTATCTATGCGGTATAATTAGAGTATTTCAATTCATTCATTGCCACTTTTCCTGAGATAGTCCATTGATTTGGACGCTAATTAAACTTATTGTCTCAAGTCTCTCTGTGCTTCGGGAGGCCCGTTAAGCCGTTGGTCCAGACTATCGATTTAGGACGGTGGTCTTTAACACCAACAATTAGGACTTGATCTGAGTGTTCAGTTTACGGCCCAATCTGCCACTAGCAATTTTGTGTGGAATAAGCCCTCATTCAGACTACAGACCGGGTGATTTTACTACACGTAACCTCTCCCAGCCATCTTCGTCAAGTCGATAGTCTTCACATGCCCAAACGAGGTCTCCACTTCAGCTCCTATGTTATAACGTATTTTTAAAGTTTTTTAAAACTAGTTTAATTAAACAATTTTTTTTAATTCAAAATCCAACTGGCTACATTAAAACCATATAATAAGCGCGCGTTACAATTCTAAATCAATGTTAAAAATACACACACAAGGTATTTAAGATTATACGTTATTCTTAGATAACTTCAATATTATCAATGTCTTTGCAAGCACTTACTGTTCGAATATGTATTATTAGTATTGTTTCTGGTAAATTTATTATTATTATTCATAGAATCATTATAGTATGAAACTAATAATATATAAATAAACATCCACTGACATTCACACAGCGCCATCTTCCCCCAAAGTAAGCATACGCCTGTAATATGGATACTAAATCAACGGATAAACATGCTTACTGCATACTTTTTTTGTAAATACATACATATTATACATACTGACGTGTTCATGCACACGATCGTTTGTACTGCCCGAGGATCGAACCCGGAACCTTTGGTGTAATAGTCTATGTCTCGACCATAACACCAGATGGGTCGTCTATTATATCCACGGAACCTCTGATGGAAATTATGACAACGCTTGAGGGCATATCAAATTCCACTCTAATGTGTTTTCGTAAAAGTGCCTATATGCGCCGCTTTATATTTCGTAGCTAGTAGTAAATAACCAACGATATACATACTACAAGGAAGACAACTCTCAACTCAATGGAAGTCTACCGGGTAAGTGTGAGTTCCTCCAACTTTGTTCATTTCTGCTTATCGGTTACAAAACAAATTGGCGTCTAAACTATTCCGTTAATAGATAAAAAGTTTAAATATATCTAAAATACGAAGTAATGTAAAGAATTCGAGGTATCGTAATAATAAATATACCCTAAAATGAAATAACACTTCTTAGAATAACAAAATACGCACTTACTCATAACTTTTGTAGAACTTATGGACGTTACATTAGAATGGGGGAAGTTCAAAGCTCAAGAGATTCATATTTTGACAAAGGGATTCAAAGATGTCCTAACCTTCTCGTACTCAACAAACTAGTCGCCATTGACTCGGGGCGACAACTATATGATTTATTGCCAACTTCCGGTATTTATTTATCAGCAAGAGAACCTAAATGTCGAATACCCTATTATTATTCTCGCGGTCCGAGCTGTTGTTATTAATGATGGCGTCCAGGACGTGAACACAAAAGGATTTTCTTCGTAATCTCGAATCCAATTTCCGACTAATGTAACTATGTCGAAGAGTTAATTGATGGCTGACGATTGTGCATCTGAAAGATGTTCGGCACAGTGCGGCGATGGCGATGGCGTTGGCGGGGGCGTCGTGGGCGGGTAGGGGGGCGTGCGGGGTGCGGCTATCACGTGGAGCTCGGGGCGCCGGCGCGGCCGGGCCGCCCGGGCGGCCGCCGGGCTCGCGCGGCATTCCCCAGCCGGCAGCCGGCCGCGACACTATGCGCGCCGCACCGCGACACCCGCGCGCGGCCTGCTCCCTGGCCGAGGCCTCCCGGGCCCGCAGCCCGCGCCCGCGCTGCGGCGCCGAGCCGCGTTAGCGGGCGCCGTGTATGCTCGCCGGGCGGGGGACGGGGCGGCAGGTGGCGTCGCGCAGGTGCGGCCCGCGCCCGGCCCGAGGCCGCATTCGCGCGCGCGGAGGCGCGGGCTCGCCGCTGCGCGCGCCCGCCCGCCTCTACGCGCTCATGGAGCCGCCGTGGGAGGTAGAACTGGAACTGCGGCGGCACATCGAGACATGCGCCTGCACCTGCGACCACATGGGCTACGGGAACTACATGGACTACCAGGTGCCGCCGGCGCACGCCTGCCTGTGCCGCGCGATCACCTCGCCGCACGCCCACGTACGTGTGTTGAATTGCCAGCCCAGCGCCCCGCATGCCCGTGGTCCGATAGGGACCGCTCCACGTTTTGTTTGTAGTGTTCACATCACATGTCACCCGCACTCGCATCGTATTGTGTTGTTTGGCCCGAACTGGCGCCTTGTTTGAATGTTCAAGTGATCAGTGGCCACGTTCATTTGTAATTATATTTTAAAGGGAACTAATACAGTATATTAATTTAGTTTTTTTCTAATATTCACCAATGCATTTTCTATTTTTTTACTCCTTCCTCCTGATGAAAATTTAAGACAAAACATTCCTTTCTACAACTTACGTCATTTTTAATAACTTATCATCAAACATTTTAGAATTTAAAATAGTGATTGTTTTTTCTATAATGTTCTCTGTGTTCAGGGAAGATTGTGATTGATTCGTTTATTATTAAGACGTAAACATCAACTTCTCATTAATTCTTAAACTTTTGAAACTTGTATAATTTCAGATTTAACCTTTTATTTCTTATTTTTTCTTACCCATGATTTATTTTAATTACATATTCATGACTTTCACTAAAAGCTTTACCCCACGTTCATTTTAAATTCTCAAAGTCAATACAC
>PQWD01004273.1:0-16758 GCA_019425675.1 Leucinodes orbonalis
GGAATGACTTGCTCTTGTTCATGACGTTACAGAATACCTATTGAGAAAGATAAAAATCTTTATGTAACTAACATTTTCAATGTTAATGTATGGTGTTATGAAATTGAGTTGAGAATTATCTTATTATATTTTACTTAAAATACTTACTTATATTTTGTTTATATACTATTTAATATATTCATTATTTTGTCCATTTACGAAGTCCATTGTCGTCCCTATGCTAATCCCTTAACTGTTAGGAGCCGATTTATCAAGGCTTCCAATGACACGACGTGCTATAACAGAATAACTGACAGCGGACGATGGAGTTGACCACACATAGAGCCCTAGCCGGTTGACCGCAGATTACGCAATTGATATTTTACCACCCATTAGATACGACTGGTTTTTGCATAACGCATTAAGTTATGCGAACGAGCTTTAGAGTATGTTGTCGCTATCCAGATTTGAGTGAAAACAATTTAATTATTATGCGCAAAGGGTTTACTTTTGAATAAAGTGGTTCAATTGAGCGTGGGATTGATTAGGCTGTGATTTTGCGTTAGACCCTCGTATCAGGCTAAGGTACATGCTTAATTAAACTGTCAAACGTCAGCCAGGCGTATTTTGTTTATTTATTCAATCTAGACGAGAGAAATAGAATTGTATTGTCGATTTGTGCTAATTTATTTAACAATTATGTTTCTAAATGGTGCTGGTTCTTTTAGTTTGTGATATTTTGTCTTCATTATTTGAAAAGTCATTTCTTTGGTATATATCCGCTGACACTAAAACCAAAAGATTACTAAGCCGTTAATCTATATGCTTACTAAGAACGTAGTTCTAATGAATGAATATTAAATATGAGAATTTGTATAATCAAGATTCATTATAACCAGAGTTGTCACCCGTCCCGATTTTGCCGGGACAGTCCCGATTTCGAAGGCATTGTCCCGGGTCCCGATGGCCTATCAATTCTGTCCCGAATTTTAACAATGTGCGATAGGATTATCAAATGACATCATTAATAACAAACTTGATGTAAGAATTATTAAAATCGGCTCGTAACAAAAAGGAAAACGTATGAAATTTATTAGATTTTTATGATAAATACAAAATAAAGTTTCAATTTATTAGACTGTCTCACATGCGACATAATATGATTGGACCTAACTTCAAACGGCATTGATGAATGCTTGATCGTACCGATTTTATTTCCCCTTTGCAGTCATTATCGTTTATCAAACTGATGGTTGTACTAAGTGAAACTAAAGTTGTCACTTTTATTAAGGACTTTTATCGAAGCTAAACATAAATGAAATAAACGCCCACGTTCTTCTATTAGATTAGCTGTGTGTAATATATAGCACATATATTTATGAGCTCGAATCGAGAAACTTTTCCACATCTTATCTCATTTTCCGCGTGGGTATCAGTAAACGATACCGAATCAATCAAATAAGCCTCCCCAGTAACACATTTAGAACAACCGAAACCTTTGCTAACAAGAATTGACAACCCGCTGCTTACCGTGCCTTCGGAATAGCCTCCACGCTTCTAGACAGAGAAGGCTTTATCTATAAATAACTGGTAAGAGGGAGAGGAGGAAAATCCTCCATTACAAACTGCAAAGCCTCCTCATTGATCACAGACGCGTAAAGCCTTTAAAAAATCCGGCAATTTATTTAGTCGGTAACAACAGCTTACTTGAACGGCCCGAGGTAGTAATAAAAGCCGTTGTGATATTTTTTAATATTAGGCCTTTTTAAGTCAGGGTTTTTATCACTAGTTTTCAGTACATAAATCTCGGACTTATCGTGTTCATTGGAATTTCGAAGTTACAACTTATGAATTGAATTGCGGTACCAAAGGTATATTTGGTGTTATATTTTATATTTCTGTCTTATGCTTTAATGTTAGTACTTTATTAAGTTATTACGCCTAGCTCTTTCGATATAGTTACCCTAATTGTCAGCATAAAAACTTCATAGTCGTATGCACGCAGTTTATATAAGCGAGAAAATTTTAGCCACTTTAACGTTGAAGATTAACCTTTTAAATGCCAGGATTCCCAAAACAATAGCAAAAGAAAATAAATTGTCTGCTGGATATATCCGCCTGCGGTGGTTATAGAGTTAACATCTATACCACGTTTGTGAGTTTGCATTTTGTTGTCGTTCACAACCATGGATGTATGACAAAATACGGACGGAGTCTCGCGTACAACAAAAGTGTGTCGAAATTCGGTCCGTCTTTTTACGAAAAGTAACAACTATTAAGACATTTGCCTTTCATCTGTCAACAGAGCCGACAAATAATACTAAATAAAATATTTTGCTTAGTAAAATGGTGCAAAAACTGAAGAGATCAAAAGAAAAAAGAACATAAAATATTTTTCGTAGGTAAATTTGTCAATCAGTTAAATAAAAAAACGAACAACTTGATTACATATTTATAGTTAAAAGCATTGGTGGTGGCGGAGAGCCATACCACGGTTAGATTAACTTGCCGTGCGTTGTTAAAATAATGTTTAAAATCTACTGAGCGTATCCTACTTTTCCGCAAACCTGATGCCGGTTTCAGTTGCGCACAATAAAGCGCAAGGTCTCATTAGCCGCAGAATTCACAAACAGGGGGCAAGTTGCGGCGCGTTAACGAGTTGTGGATTAATCACATCACGCCACGCGTCCGGATTGCACGCTCTAATGTCGCAGTTTACACCTTTTTACCCTGAAATTTGTCTACGTTTGCATACAATTAATTTCATTCTGTTGCTAATTTTGCTTGGACATGGTAGATTGAGATAGACTTGGCAGGTTGTTTGCTAATTCTTATTATAACGTCACGCTGCTGATCGTGTGTCTTGTAGTCGGCTGGTACTAAAAATAATTTTAATAGGCCATTAGGTGGTAAGAATTATAAATGATACTTTATTTACTTAAGACGTGTTTCCATGTAATAATATTTATCATCATCATCACCTCATATACGGCCTCCGAAGGGCACGAGCCTACCCGAAAAGATTGTTAGGTCGTAGTCATTCACGCTGGTCCAGTGCAGATTGGTTGACTGCAGGCACAATCTTTGAATCACTTCGTAATAGTAGGTTTGTATAAGATGTTTTCCTTCACCGTATAAAAAGCGTACATATAATTTTGAAATTCGAAAAGACATTAGTACGTGACTGGATTTGTTTGAACCTGCTCCCTCCCGATCGGAAAGGCAACAGTCCACACTATCAGTTACCAACGCTCTATATCTTATTTTGAGATATTATTAACTATGCGTTTATTGCTGTTAATTCTGTGGAATGATCACTTATTAAGCACGTCTATTTCGTAAGTTTAATATTCTAATATTCACTTATAAAGTAACTGTACTTTGTATTATAAAACCCCATGGATTTCGCAATTAGGTTAAAATACTTCAAACTCTTAATATATTTCAAACGATTATATAAATTTAAATTGATTTGTTAAAGCAAAACCCTACTGTTTTATTTCCTTTGTAAAATAAAGTTTAAAAAGCCTCAAAATTCACAAAGGTTTACCTGCAAATATTTACCTAGTCACTCGGTGCCAGTGAGTTACCACATCCCAAAAATTTTGGCGGTAACTAACTCATTGGTAAACTTTAAGGCATGCGACAGTTTCATCATCTTGGCAATCAAAGAAACAAACTAATTTACGTTGGNCCAAAAATGCTTCATACAATTGGCTACTTAATTATGACGTCACGTCTTTGTTTACATTCTAAATGCATAGTTTATGAATTTTTTACATTAAATGTTGTGTATTTTTTTAATGACAAAGTTGTTACAAATTGAATGTGATATCCTTTGGTGTTAATTTTCTTATTTATTAAAATGCTTTAAAAATGGACTTCCCCTACTTTGAACACTTAAAAAACATGAATTATCGAGCTGTGAGTTGACCCATCGTTATTTATAGCCCATCTTTGTCATAATATTAGAAAGTTCTTGATTCCAGGCCTATTAAAATATATTATTTTGTACAAGTTAGTTTATGTTCTTTCTCACTAAGAAAATAGGTACAATGCATGATAAAATTAACTTGTAAGTGAAATTTTGTCAGCATTCTCTTTATTCGGAGACGTAAATGAAGTATTTTCTTGTTTGATTATAAATAAAAATATAGTAGACATTTCCACACCCACATCGAATTTTTTACAAAAAAAAAAAAAATGTGACGAAATAAAAAAAGTTTTATTGTAGTGATCACACTTCGCAGTTTGAGAAATTAGTTTTAGTGACTTATCAACTGAATGTTCTCACAATACCTATTATGTTTTAATTAATATTACGTAAAGGGTGAAATAGAATTAACTTTTGGGACTCAAGATTCACTGGCCCGTAATACATTTTACTCAACATCAAACAATCCGATTTAGTTTTAAGCTGCTGCTTCTTGTCTGCATGCCCGATACGCCTTTAAAAGTACGTACTTCTGTAATACTATTGAAAGCATACAATATCCATAATAGCGTGAAAGATATATAACACTAAGTTATTAATACTCAATATTATCGATATTATTTTGATTAGTAGCGAGTACCTAAACAAAGATACTTTTTGAAAAATACGATATTATTGAAAGTTTTCAACCTATCGCAGTCCACTGCTGGATATAGGCCTCCCCCATTTTGCGCCAGATATCCCGGTCCTCCACTTTTCTCATCCAGCCTCCACCAGCGACCTTTCGCAAGTCGTCGTTCCATCGGGCCGGAGGGCGTGCTACGCTACGCTTGCCGATACGCGGGCTCCACTCCAGAAATCGTCTGCTCCAACGGCCATTGGTTCTGCGACATACGTGACGAGCCACTGCCACTTCAACTTGCTGATCCGGCGGGCTATGTCGTATTGAGTTCTTACGGATTAAATCATTTCTGATCTTATCCCTTGGGACTCTTTATAATTTCATTATTAACGCTAATGAAATAGTATCGAAACGACCGAAATTTTGCAGTAATATCAAGCCATAATTCTATTACTTTAGTAAGGAAAAATCAAATACTTTTATTATTAAAATGAAGTGGCTTTTTTGTTTATGAATACCCCGAGCCTATTCGATTACAACTTGGGTTCTTGTTACGGAAATGTTGAAATCTTTAATGAGGTTGTAATATAATTTTCCTAATTAGTAGGGCTTGAAAAAGTGCTGATTCCTGCTAGCTATAGTTTTAGCTATATTTTTATTTTTTTATCTAAGTACTTTTAGGTACAATATTTGTAGTTTTGATAGGTATCTTATGGTATTATAAATATATATCAGTTTCCGATTGTTGAATTGGGAAATTAATATAATGTCCATGTATATACCTTAACTTGCTAGAACAAATGTTAAAATTGTTTGCTTAAGAAGTAAAAAAGTATATATTTTAAGGCAAGAAAACCATTAAGCAGTGTATGGCACAGTGATTGCGGGAGATCTTAAACGCCTGTTGTCATACCCTTTTTAAAATTATTTAATTTATTTGTTTACCGGTAGCTACATCATATATTTTATTATTAAGCTACATTACTACTTCAAAAGCTTCGAGGTTTCTATCTGGTCTATGCTTAAGGTATTTGAACATAAATCATGCATCAACTCTCGAAGCACGCAAACATAGCGTGTCGTGCATCATCTGATGTTTCTTTTAATTAGAAGGTCATTCCAAGAACAATCGACAGCTAATTAAAACATTTTTTTTATTGTAGAGTACTATAACTTAGACTACTCTCCTCGTAGATGCTCTTTTTCCCTGACCGGTGTGGTAGAGCTATAAAAAAAACATTAACGATTCAAAAGTACCGTAAAAGATTTATTTGAGTTACATACATGACATTCATAGTAATAAACGACTGAAGCCAACCTGCACATGATGTTTTAGCATTATTGCAAGGACAATATCTCCTGTTGTTGTTCAAAACTTTGTTATACTAGTTGGGGGACTGTTTGACTTCGGTTAACAAACGGCTAGATATTTGGATATTATATTGTGGTGTCACGGGCGCCGTGTGCGCTCTAGCGAAAGCATCTCTGGGCTGTGTCTGGGAGATTACATTGGATGGATACTGCCTAGCATGTCTACCCTTAAACCGAGTTTATCCATTGCAGTCGACATTATCTCCCGATTTCACTATTTAGTCGCCTCAGCGGTTTACTTCTTTATTTATATAGTTATTGATGGCTAACATAAACGTTATAGGCAAATTGTAAGTAATTAATTGTGTTATGCATTTTTTTGTATTTAGGGAAACAAGGCAGAGTACTTAGTGAAATTACTGGGTCATTATCATCATCAGCTTTTTATACGTCCCCACCGAAGGGTACGAGCCTATCCGTATAGGGTGTAAAGGATTACGTCGTCCACGCGGGCCCAGTGCAAATTAGTCGACTTCACGCATAACCTCTGAATTCCTTCGTAAGCGTGCGCAGGTTTCCTCACGATGCTTTCTATCACCGTAAGATCGTCGGATAAACGTACATATAATCTCGAAAATTCGAAAAGACATCGGTACATGGCGGGATTTGAACTAGCACCTTCCAGATCGGACGGTAACAGTGCACACCAATGAGCCACTGATGCTCAATTTAAGTTACTGTGTACAAGACACCAAACATTACGTCGTCTAGGGTGACGGGCGTAAAGTGTTGATAGGAAGTTATAAAAACTCTACAGTTATTGATTTCCTTCAAAACAGGCCGGAGTATTATTTAACAAGAAGAACATTTATAGGCAGTAGGTACCGTCCACTTTGATTTTATTGTATATAAAAAAACTAGAGATGAAACTCCATACAAGCACGAAATCATCAAAATCTGCTTAGTGGGTAGTTAGTAAGTTTAACATAAATTACAATTTCGTATAACTGGACTGGAATGAAATAGTAGAGCGTTAGTGACTCATTATGGTGGACTGATGCCTTCTGATCTGAAGGATGCAGGTTCATATCCCGCTCGGTAACAATATATTTTCGAAATTATATGCACGTTAATCCGACGCTCTTACATTAAAGGAAAACATCGTGAAGAAACTTGCGCACACCTACGTAAATTAAAAGGTTGTGCATAAAGTCGGCCAATCCGCACTGGGCTTACGTGAAAGTTTAAGGCTATACACCCTATAAGCGTAGGCTCATACCCCTCGGTGAGGACGTATAATGAGCTAATGATGTTGATAAATTGACTGGTGCAAAAGATCCCATATAATGTACTTCAGGTTGTTTACTTCCTAGTATTATATATATACAGTTAATGTAACATACAAAGCTTTTAAGCGCCAGTTTAATAGTCACTTTATCATTAAATAAATTAGGAATAAACTTAATTGGATACTAAAACTTGAATAGCATTAACGGTCTTTAAGTATGGGGCCAAAACAATGTTGTTTTGTGAAAACTAGCAACTCCAAAAGGTTACAATATAGTAAATGAATAACCTATTTTGCATTGCATCAACAAGATTTCACAATTTCCATTAAATCTTTACAATTCGGGAAAGGGAACATTATAAACTATTTAACTATTCTGGTTACTGACGAGCTAAGCTATAACCTTAACAGCCTGTGACAGTCCTCTACTGAGCTCTGATAACATACTTGTAATCCATCGGGCCGGAGAGAGTACCACGCTACGATTGCCAAGATGCGATCTATACTTCGGAACTTGTCTGCTCCAACGGCCATAGGTTCTGCGATATACTTCACCAGCCCATTGTCATTTCAACTTGCTGATCTGGAAAGCTAAGTTGGTAACTTAAGTTCGCGCAAGAATAACATCATTTCCGATTTTATAACGTCTTGCTATCCCGAATTAAAAAAAATAATTCCGTAAAAAAAGTTTTCTGATAACTGATATATATATACGTAGCGTAATCCCCACAACCAAAAATCCTGTCGGTTCATACACCGAACCCTGTATACAAGGCATGGAAAACGCCTGTTAAAAGTGAACGCACTATTCCTGGCAAGTTGTTAGTACAGCGCTGCGGCGCCTCCCGCCGTTAAAATACCAACAAATACAATAAACAACTCGGAATTTTAATAAACCCGTTAATTTGCCAGCTCTCAGCCATAGTCGCCCGATGGTAACATAAGATTTGGGATTATTGCGAGAATGCATGCTGGCGTAATATGTGTGCTTATTACAGAGTAATGAGCACTTTGCAGGCAACTTAATATGAAGGTAAATTAGGGTAATGCATTTTAATTTAATGGAGGAAATATATATGTATTATGTAAGCTGTTATTCGCTACTGTTTACTGTCGCCTTAGTTAATTAGTACTGTCGGTTTGATCGTATAATTTACATCGCTGCATGATCCGGGGGCCATGGGTTTCAATGACGCATAGTGGAATTCACTTTGTGTTATTCTTCTCAGTTTAAATAGGACATTGATGCGTAGACGATTTTGTGCTTCGGAGAGCACGTTAAGACGTCGGTTTCAGCTGCTATCTTCTATTCTAAGATGGCAGTTGCTAACATCCATCAAATTTATCTTTGTTTCAAGATTTACATACAATATAGTATTTGAACTTAACAATTCGGTAATTATGTACTTTAATGTACATTAAGTAAAGTTTAAGAAATCCTTGTTTTCAAATTACTGCGACTACCGTTTTGGCTTAGCCAAACGCGCTTAAGTTGAAGCTTTGCACATTTTAAATCTAAAAGTATTTCATAAAGAAATGAAATTATTTTCTGCTTATTTTACTTTTACCAAGATCGCTCTCGCAAAACCTCGTCAACGTAGCTCGCCCATTCGTTGACAAAACATGTAATATTATTACCTCGGAATCCAATTTGAAAAATTACTTCTGTGAAAAAATCTGCTTACCCCACGTTATCCGAGCAGCCATCAAAATTTAATTTCGTAGAAAGCGCACTCTCTGAGTAATGTATGCCGAATGCGAGCGTTCGTAGCATCGTAGCTCGTAGCGCAGCCGTAGTTGGTCCCGTCTCGTAGCCATAACGACTCCCTCGTAGATCCCGGTTTCTTATTTAGGGCGAAGCGCACGTGTCGTAAATTATCTTCGTCATTAACTTTTATGCTTCATGCAATGTTGAGGATGCTCAATGTATTTGGACAAATTACCGCTGCTTACAAAATAATTGCTATGATTAACTAGCCCATAATCTTCTTACATTGCTTTATGCTAAAATCAGTTTACGCATATGCGTGTTTCAAGTTGTAATTGGTATTACTCGTACTTGTTGTTTAGGTGGACCGTTGCTTTGGTTAGTGTGGTAGGTTACAGAGAAATGTTGACAGCATCCGCGCGACAATCATCAGAGGAAGTCTTCCTTCAGTAGTACAAGCATTGGTAATAATGGTATTGTTCGTACTTTTAAATTAGAAACCTTATTTTCATCTTCTAAGTCGTGCACTCTTGTCAGTATGGTCGTGGTTACGTCTCGTTAGTTTCGAGCACAGTTAATGTTGGAGAATATGACTGTTGATATAATAGAAAATCAGCTTATAGGTTTTGCTTGTAATAGAAATCCTTAACTGATTGAGAACATTATGTTTTATTCTTGATGATAGAAGAAAACTATATGTTGAGAACAACAGGCCAAACCACTGAAGCGCTTTTTTTTAAGCTCACTCATATTTTTAGTTTAGTATTTTAATCGTTTTTGATTATATTTTTGTATATTTTTTGACGTTCATAAGTGCTTTTTGTAAGCCTAATTTCAAATAATGTTTTTGACTTTGACTTTGATAGACCATATTTTTCTATTGTCATTAAATTAAATTCTAAATCAGTAATGTTTGTATAACTATTGTTATTTATTTGTCGTGTGCTGCTGTATTTATATTGTAAACTTGTAAGCAATCAAAAGTATGTCTAATTTATTTAAATGAAAGTTAAATGTTTCTTATACGCTTTTAAATAATGTATTTTTTGCTAGATGAAATACGCTTAAGTGGCCAGACGCCGACCTGAATTTATGGATCAGAATACAACCTGGCTTATCCACAAATTTCTAGACTGCTCTTCGTTCACTGGAGGATTACTATAATACAGCATAATATCAGCCCGAAACTGCTTATAACTTGTCTATTCAAATAGCAATAATAGTTGCACCCACAACTTACAATAGACTATGAAACGAAATAGCAGATTGCAATTAAGTACTACTCTGGCAGCCGGGGTACTTTGGACAGAATATTCAGTGGAATATTCGCAACAGTACCATTAGGAACTAATATTATCTTAGAAGCTTGGCCCGCCTCTTCCAAGATGGCGTCAGCAAGTTACGAAAAGCCTCGAGAATTAAGCTTGGCCTTGTACAATCTGCGGGTACTAATTCGGATAATAGTTATTTTAGGGTATTATACATAATGGATTTAAGTTTGGTACCATGTTGTCGTCAGGTCCGCTAAGACTTTAATGCAAATTAAGGCGTACCCGTTAGAATGTAGTTTTAGGCTGAAGTGATTACTTACCTCTTTCAGAGTCTATAGGGAATATGGGTCGATACTATGTGTTAGGATTTCTGTAAAAGAAGAGCTCCTTATGTGTAATTAAAAGCACGTGTCCAAAGTTGTACACAGGGAATGTATGTATGTGTTGAATAATTCATTGTTTGTTTGATATAACCTAAAGAGATGATACTGTCAACACGGATTGCACTATCACAACGAAACCCAGTACGAATGCTATTTATGATAGAGTACATCAGGAGAGATTTTGGCCTAGTGGATAACCGTTGCAGTTAATACGGTAATAGTTTATAAAGGAACCATAACTTCTTTACTTACTCGTACTTGAAGTATCCAAGTCTAATATTTTCTTTGATTGAATCCTCAATTGGTTCACCGATTAAAACTCCCATCATCCTCAGCTCATTAAACGTCCCCACCGAGGGGCAGGAGCCTACCTGTATAGGGTGATTAGGTCTTAGTCATCCACGCGGGCCCACTGCGGATTGGACGACTTCACACACAACCTTAGAATCTCTTCGTAGGCGTGCATGAAGGTTTCCTCACGATGTTTTCCTTTACCGTAAGAGCGTCGGATAACGTACATATATTTTCGAAAATTCAAAAACACATTAGTACGTGTCGGGATTTGAAACTCAGCCCTCCCGATAGGAAGGCGCCAGTCCATACCATTGAGCCACCGACGCTCTTAAACTCCCAATAAACATTTAATTTTTCATCGCTTTCCCGTGGTAACATACGAGCAGTTAAGGTAAACGAGTAGTGTAAAATTCAAAGAAGTATTAAAAATATAGAGATACGAATGCATATAAGCCAATTGTAAATACAAACTCGCACAACCCAGTGAAATGTTAAATTACCAAACATTAATTTTCCACGTTTCTGTGGAAAATCCACCGAGAGGAATACGTTTCAACGGCTTGTGTAATTCGTTAATAAACCTTAATAAGGACGTAGGTGATGTTCCGGAATTATAGTATATTTGCATTGAAGTATATAATAAGTATATCATATTACAATATTTTCCTCCTCCAGCGTTTTTGTCTATTTTAAACAAAAAACAATCTTTTGTTATCCAGTACGTAATTCTACTTTAAACAGTAAGACCAAGCTGATGTAAATTAAATACCATGAGTTTTATTACCGCCTAGTCTGACGTTCTTTTTAAATAAATGAGCCTTCCAAGAACGCCCGGACTTACGACACAGAATGGAGAAGACCTATGTCAAGCAGTGGAATCATTTAGGTTCAAGAGCGAAAGCCTTCGAAAAACGGAAGAGGGAGAATTGCCTACTAAAATCCTGCCAAGGATATAGTAAATAAATTATTTAATAACTATATCCTTGCATGCAAAGAGCATTACGCTTAACTTGGGGCTAGATGGCGCTGTGTGAATGTCAGTGGATATTTATTTATTATTTATTTATTTATTAAGATATTTTAAATCATTAAATACACATTTCTTACTCGATTGATGAAGGTCGTTCAATCTCAGACTATAATATTTTTCAGTATGTTTACAATTTGTTCGCTCTTTTTTTACGGCACTGACAACATATAAGTTAGAAAACTCTAATTTGATTTTTAGAATACACTGAATATTTTTTTGATTCAAAATAAATTAAAAGCGCTATCATGTAATGCAATTATTATATGCTTTACATGGTACTGCAGGCGGGAGATAAATCTTTAAAACCTTTTCGAGACTTAACTATATATATTTTTTTATGTTATAAGTGTACGGGATGGGCAGACCGTCTGTACACTTACAGTTCACCTGATGGTAAGTGATACGCCAGACCATGACAGAGCGGCATTAAAGGAGACCAACAATGATAGACAGTTATTATTCTCATCCACGCCGCACTGCGCCCGTCACCCGAGACAACAGATGTTAGTCTCTTATACCCGGTAATTTCACTACCTACGCCCTCATGCCAAAACACAAAAGTGCATAACACTCCTGTTTCACGGGATGATATCTGGCACTGTGGTGGTACCTACCTAGACGACTCAGTATCGAGTCTACCACCTAGTAATATATGCGATAAATGTATCTAAAATAGTAGTATATGTAGTGAAATTATCAAAATAACTTTTGTCGTCATTTCTTTGTCTCCCTTCTGCAATACCATGAAAAGTATATAATGATTGCGTTATATGGTAGAGCTTGTTTATCCACTTTCAGTTGGTATTTTTAGCAGTCGGGTTTTTTGTTGATTTATTAAAATCATTCATCCAAAGTGATTTCGTGTGAGTCCCTTTTGGATGTGAGCCCCTCATCGCCTAGGCCCACGCCTACCTATGCCATTGAATATATTACCACAAAAACACAAAACTTATTTGACAGTCGAGTAAAAATTAACAGTGTCTAAAAGACTAATTCAAAAAAAACAAGCTTAAATTCAAATACAGTTCTTGTTAGGATGGTACAGATTGAAATTCCGTGTGCTAATCGATACTAATTCACGTTACGCGCTATTTACAGCTCGAGGCTAAGGCGTGCGCGGGAGAGATGCGATTTATGGGCCATTTGCGTTTGCAGCCGAGACGTGTCAGTGGCGACCTCTCGTGGCGCTAATGTGAATCCAATCTATATTACGGAACCGGGCTATGGAGTGAAATATTGCTACTTTTGATTGGAGGTTAAATTGTATTAAACTGGCGGCAGTATATCATTTAGTTATCTTATATGTTTGTACTCGTATTATAAATTTTAGATTTACTCGTCTGTTATCATATTTTAACCTATTGACAGCCTGTCATAATCACCGATGGCACGGCGCTTCATTTTTTTTTATGTTATAAAGTGAACAGGACGGTCAGGAAGCTCACCTGATGGTAAGTGATACGCCTTACCATGACAGAGCGGCATTGATATTAACCAACAACTGATAAATAGTTATTGTTCACCATCAATACCGTACTGCGCCCGACACCCGAGACAACAGATGTCAGGTCTCCTCTACTCGGTAATTTATAAGGAATTCAAATATGACAGTAACCGTATTAAATATTTTTCATCAATACAGGGCTTCATTCTTCCTGGGTTTTGAATGCAGATGGGAAATCGGATGCAAAATATACTCAAAAAAGCTAGGACCTTTCTGGGAGGATTTGGGCAAATGTTCCTGCCGATAACATCGACCTTTTATATTACAAAAATATTCAAAATCAATGTGTATCTGATCATATTAGGTTCAATTATTTTTTAAAGAAGTGTTCTCTAAAAGCTATGAATTTAATGAGATACTAAAACATAATCGTTAAAAAATGTCCTTCATTTACCTTGTCTTATATTCGCAAAGACATATGCATATAATGTAACAGTGGTGTAACCTTTTAGTGTAACGTATACGCCATTATTTTTAATTGAAGCCATTCCAGGTTGCACTACTTAAGGGTACGACCGAAGCGGGCACAGTAAGGGCCTTAATGACGGCATTAGACGCGCGTTTGTAGCGACGATGCGTCGATGGTGACCTCTTACGGCTATTACCGGTCCTAATGCAAGTGCTTATCAATTAGTTGTTACAGTCAATTGAGTTGGTGGACAACTATAATTCGTATATGGGAATAGTGTAAATGGTATCGGTGTACTCGTATTGGTTCTGACATTAGTTTCGCATTTGGACTGTTTACTTACTGTTGTTAACAACTGCATTATGGGTTAGAAACTCAAGAAAGCACTCATAGAAAATTATGAAACTATCTACAAACATACACAACCAGTAGCCACTTTGGAACTATAAAATAATGCCTGCAAAGACACACGGCAGCATGAACTCAGGTAGGGCCCTATTTCCTTAAAGAATTTTAGTTTTGTTTTGCGAATGATTTTGGTCTCCCAAGTTAGTATTGTTTTATATTAAATTAAATGATGTACACATATGAATGCTTAAGCGAGTCAAAAATGTATATTATATAGGTGCCTAAATAAATTCAATTAAATATTAAATTATATATGACATTCGAACCCTTGACCCCCGGATTCAAACTTAATGCTCGGACTACCAGACCACATAGGCAGTTAACATATAGGGAGGTATAATGTTTTCATTAAGCAAACAAATTATTTGTCAATATAATGTCTTGATTGCTCATAAGAGAGCTCAATAATTTAAGAGTCAAAAATTATAAACTATGTGTTCTTTATATCAATAATCTCTCTTTAAATAAAGTATTATAAACGTATTCGTTTCATTGTCTGGATAGCACGAGTAAAAGCCAGTTGTAGGGAGCGTATTTATACAAGTATAACTAAAAGGAAAAATACTCACTGTAATCTATTTACAATGGTTTTCACAATGAAGCATTCATATTTCTGGGGGCAAATAAAATGCGAATATGGAAAGCTGGTGGGGAATTATAATATTATAATTTGAGAGGTGTTCCGGGCCTATAAAACTTGGTTGGTGTACGTTTGTAAACAAACAATAAATGTTATAGCCATTTAAGCTTCGATTCACAATTGAATAAAATAATTATATAAATTTATTTTTGCATTGAGAGTTTGTATGGCATTGTTTTGTTGCAATAAACCCAACGCCATGGTTTTGCATAAAATAATTGCTTGCCTCTCGAATCGAGAGCTCCGGTAGCACTATCCTTGCAAGGGAACTCATTGATTGCATTTAATTGGTGTATGTTGAGCAATGAATGTTAGATTTTCTTCTATATTCTTAATTGATAGATCAGAATCAAAAAAATGATTCAAATGAATCAATTATGAAAGATAAACTATAGAACGTTATTTTCTTATTGTTCTAGTGTTAGAAATCATTTCCACAGTTATTGCGTTAGCTTCAATATTTTTAAAAGTCTTAAAGTGGGCGATCAGTGCGCTAACCTGATAGTAATTGCTTCTGACATTGACAGATGAATATTGAAGTAAACCACTTACGGTGAACGAAAACATCATGAGGGACATATAATGAGCTGAAGATGACTTTTTATCAAGCATATCCAAAGCCCTTTTAGTTGTCGAGTTTGAATTCATGATAAGGATTTATTATAAGTTTATAGCCGTTGGTGCAGAAGAGTTCTGGAGGGGAGTCGAGCGAGGAGAGAGAGGAGCCGCGACTTGGCAACTCCGGCCCGATGGACCGATGACTTGCGAAAGTGGAGCACCGGAATATCTGGCACAAAATGTGGGAGACCTATGTCCAGCCAGTGGATTGCAATAGGTTGAAAAGAGAGATATCAAAAGTTTTTCCAAAAAACTTGGAATCTGATCTTATAAACAGTTGCTTACATATAGATTAAATTATGTTTTTGAAATGGATTTATATAACGATCATACACTTCAGCATATAGCTTGATCATAATAAAAATTCTATCACAAGATTATAAATAAGAAAACGATACTATTCACTTTCAATTTTGGATATCAGAAAACCATGAGCTGAGTGGTTTAGCTATAAATTTTATTGTTAGATGCATCTGCTATTGACTCGAGGCATAATTTTAAAAAGTATATCAATATTTTCTTAGACCAAAGCATTATTTGACAGAGGATAATGGAATAAACTTGATTTGGAAGAGCAAGGCCAGGTTGCTATTTTATTTGTTTTCCTATATTGTAAATGTAGATCTTCATTTGTGAAATTTAAAGCTTTTTGGACTGTGTGAGAGTTGAAAGAAAATGCACTTTGTAGAACTTTTCTCAATATTTTGTACATTTATAATAAACATATACTTTGACACCGACCAAAACGATACATGCATATAGTGCGCTAGTTTCGAAATATATGGGCCCACAGGAAAACACTGTAAGAGGCCTTAACATGTTGTTATATAAAACAGTAGTAAATAGTGTTCTATTTCATGACTTATTCATGAAGTGTTTAATTAGTTGTAACTTTTGTTAACTTTTTGAAATTATTTTTGAGTCATTTTGTTTTTATATACCTATCCTGGAGATGGGAGTTATTTGCAAAGAGTATGCGTGCCGTTCTTTATTATCCTGTATGTACCATAGAAAAATATGTCTTTCATACTTTTTGACTGGAAGAATAAAGAAGACCATATTATATCCATTAAACAAATTATTAACCCTTTGCTTTTATTTTATAAGTAACATTCTTTTGATTTTTGTGAGCATTTGAACGCTCTTAGACATATACTCAACTAAACGACATAATATATATCATCAGCCAATAACGACCCACTGCAGGGCACATGCTTTCTGGCACACGTAGCTATAGAGAGATTGGGTCATAATCCACCACGCGTGCCTAATTGGTGGGTGTTATCGACTGCCATCCGCTAAGTTCGTAGCCGGACCGACGTTTTTAAATGACCTCCGAAGTAAGAAATTATTTTTTAG
>PQWD01004273.1:29538-45841 GCA_019425675.1 Leucinodes orbonalis
TTTAAAAATAAGGAAGTGAGAGTTGACTTTTTCTATGAGCGTGGTTATTTCAATTGACCATGTGTAGGTATGAGTCACCCACACAAAAAGATCCACTCTGAATAAAAAAAACATTTACAGATATGACAAGGATATTGACTATGGAATTGATTTCTTATTCATTGTGTACAGTTATAGTAAATGGACAGAGAGCAGCTCCCATAAGTCTATATTTTAACACGACAGGCACACTTTTCAGAAACTAATCAAGCACCTTGTTTCGATTTGGTCTCTGCTTTGCGATAACAATTCGCATGAGAGCAAACTCCCGGAATCAAAATAATGAATCAAAACGTAGCTCGTTGACATTTAACTATGGAACGAGTCAAACGAGTTTTGAAGAGCATTTAAATGTTTTAGTTCTATTTCAAAACAATGGAATCGACGTACTGGAATGTGGTAAAATTTAATGCAGATTTTTATGTGTAGGAATCATGAACCTTGGAATAATCCTATTCTCTGACATACTAATTCTTATCATTTTAATTCGTATAATTATTTTAATATTATACTAACGTAGTTTTGGGGTGTAATATACATGTTATGACATCGCATATTAGAAAGCATAACGATGAACTCCCATCGACTCGTAAAAATTCCTGGTTGAGAAGACATTTAATTTGTTGATGGTTCTCATAGTTCGTGTCACACTCGGTATTTAACTATATACGAATGAAAGCCGCCATTTTGGTGCTGCTAAAAGATACAAGCGGCTTACAGCATGTCAGACCATAAATTTTGTTACATTCGGTAACTCGAGTGTGTATGGTAGTCATACGGAAGCTGCGACTCAGGTCTATATATCATTGTTGTAAACGCTGCAGTATGTAACGCTGCGGAATCATCAGTCAGATACATCGAGTTCTCTTTGCGAAACAGGTTTCATTAAAAACTATTTACATGTCTAGACCATTAGAATATTTCGTAAAAAATATTTCATTGTTAATAAGGCACGTGTATAATAAAGGAAAAATAACTTTAGCGTAAATGTATTAAAACATATCAGTCAATTTAATTGCATTCTACTTTGCCTATGTTTTTTATTTCAGTTTCATTTCCGGAGAAGTCAGAATATAACTCAGTCTCAGATTTGCGACTTAAAAATAGATCAGAAACTGCGTAAATAAAAATTCATTACTTTAGATGCTAATTATAATTAATACAATTCTTAAAATGTAAATTAACGATCAAAACATCTTATTGAGGGAACAATCCTTTAAAATATCAAATAAAAACGTTCTTTAAAAAAATATTAATTGAGCGTTCGCTCTTAAATATAAAATTAAATAAAATAAACAGGTAATATTTTTTAGCATGGCACTACAACATAATATTATTGAGAGTAATTCCGGGATCGCTATGAGTTTCGTTGGCATGAAGCCTTGCAGTAAGTACCACAGTGAGGCCCACAAGGTTCAGGCTCTTCAGGCTCGTCCTCGGGTTCACTGTTCTCTTCAATGACCGGCTGTGAGTCTTCGTTATGACGCTCGCAGTTGGCAGTACAATATTTTCCACAGTAAGGCCCGCACGGTTCGGGCTCCGTAGATTCATTTTCAGACTGCTCTTCTGCACCCGAGGGTGGGTCTTCTTCGTTGCGTGTGCAGCTTGCAGAACAATAGGTTCCGCAGTGAGGTCCACATCGCGGTGACCCAGACATTTCTTTAAATAAAGAAGACAAGAGTTAAATTAAAGAATAAAAGTTAAGTAAACAGGTCGAAAGAACCTGAATTTACTACAGTCTCTCGCAATATACCTACTGATAGCGAGTTTGAATCGAAAAGTGTAAATAAAAACACATATTTAATTAACTGTAGTCGTGGATTTTGTTCGATATTTAAATTGCTAGGGATGTGAAGTTTCCTTTTTACATTGATAATAACATTAGAAAACTGCTAAAATGGCACAGAAAGCTGTTGGGCGACCTTCGAAATAAATATATATTTTTAAAACTTTCAGTTGATTAAACTTATTTGTTTAGAAACATATTAATACAACTTCACAAGACAATTGCAACAAAATATTTTACAAGAAAAATACTAACTTGTACAATTTGGCACACTTTACAGGTAAGACTGCAGAATTTCGATAAGAATTGATACACCTCATATCTATGACACGCTATTTAATCAGAATAAATAATACTTCAGATAGCGAGAGTCAAAGGTTTCCTAGTATAGCTTTCGTTTCATTGTTGATGTGTTATACTTCCTAGCACGACCATATGAGTTTTCTAAATAATTTTAAACAGAAAAAAATTACAAAATTTTGTACTATTTATTACCTCTGCTTTCATAATTTCTGCCACCCAGGTTTTTTTATGTTATCATATTTATGTTACTAAGTGTACAGATTGGTCAAGACGCTCACCCGATGGTAAGTTATACGCCTAACCATGACAGAATGGCTTTGATAGGCTCCAACAACTGATGAACAGTAATTCTCCTTCAACGCCGCACTGCGTCCGACACCCGAGACAACAAGTGTTAGGTCTCTTATATCTGGGTATACAAATTACTGTAGCTGGTGAAATTACCGGTAATTTTACTAGCTACAGTGCCCTCATCCCGTAATACAGAGGTGCAAAACATTTCTATTTTAAGGGACGATATCGTGCACTGCGGTGGCACCTAGACGTCTCAGTGCCGAGTCTGTCTACCGGGTATAAGAGACGTAACATCTATCCTCTCGGACATGGGCGCAAGACAATGCTGGCGGAAAATAATAATAGGTAATATTATTATCCAACAACACTGTAAACTCTCATGGTCAGTATCACTTATCAGTAGGTGACCGTCCTGTTTACTTTATGACGAAAAAAAAACACCCATTTTGCATTGCTATAAAATTAATATTGTCTTAAAAATTGTTTTGACTGACTTTAGTCCCGTGGAAATTCGCTACTAGAACTTGTTAACATACTGGAGATACCAAAGCTATTGGTGGTTACTGGTGTTAATGTCAGGACCTGCATACCTACTTCTTGTTCAAAAACTTATATACCTACGACATTTTATGCAAAACTTAGAACTCATTTTAATAAAACAAAGTTAATGTTTTTTAAATTTTATTATAATTTGCTCCGAATAAATAACATAATACTATATAAGTTTGTATGAGAAGTTTAATAATTCATATTTTATGTAATAGTTTTTTAGCATTATAATAACTACAGATAATGCTGATATGCAAATAGTTAAAACAATATCTTTAGAGACCGCACGATACATTTTAATTCCTTCGTTATAATAAATGCAGACAATTTATTGTGAGATTTTTCAAGCACTTGTTTNTTCAGGCTCGTCTCGGTTCACTGTTCTCTTCAATGACCGGCTGTGAGTCTTCGTTATTACGCTCGCAGCTGGCAGTACAATATTTTCCACAGTAAGGCCCGCACGGTTCGGGCTCCGTAGATTCATTTTCAGACTGCTCATCTGCACCCGAGGGTGGGTCTTCTTCGTTGCGTGTGCAGCTTGCAGAACAATAGGTTCCGCAGTGAGGTCCACATCGCGGTGACCCTGACATTTCTTTAAATAAAGAAGACAAGAGTTAAATTAAAGAATAAAAGTTAAGTAAACAGGTCGAAAGAACCTGAATTTACTACAGTCTCTCGCAATATACCTACTGATAGCGATAGTTTGAATCGAAAAGTGTAAATAAAAACACATATTTAATTAACTGTAGTCGTGGATTTTGTTCGATATTTAAAATGCTAGGGATGTGAAAATAACGTTTCACAAAAATTATGATTATTATCTAACAATATAACAACCGTCATATTTTTGTGATTTAAACGAGTTTCCTTTTTTACATTGATAATAACATTAGAAAACTGCTAGAATGGCACAAAAAGCTGTTGGGCGACCTTCGAAATAAATATATATTTTTAAAACTTTCAGTTGATTAAACTTATTTGTTTAGAAACATATTAATACAACTTCACAAGACAATTTCAACAAAATATTTTACAAGAAAAATACTAACTTGTACAATTTGGCACACTTTACAGGTAAGACTGCAGAATTTCGATAAGAATTGATACACCTCATATCTATGACACGCTATTTAATCAGAATAAATAATACTTCAGATAGCGAGAGTCAAAGGTTTCCTTGTGTAGCATTCGTTGCATTGTTGATGTGTTATACTTCCTAGCACGACCATATGAGTTTTCTAAACAATTTAAAACAGAAAAAAAAAAAAATTGTACTATTTATTACCTCTGCTTTCATAATTTCTGCCATCCAGGTTTTTTTATGTTATCATATTTATGTTACTAAGTGTACAGGTTGGTCAAGACGCTCACCTGATGGTAAGTTATACGCCTAACCATGACAGAATGGCCTTGATAGGCTCCAACAACTGATGAACAGTAATTCTCCTTCAACGCCGCACTGCGTCCGACACCCGAGACAACAGGTGTTAGGTCGCTTATATCTGGGTATACAAATTACTGTAGCTGGTGAAATTACCGGTAATTTTACTAGCTACAGTGCCCTCATCCCGTAATACAGAGGTGCAAAACATTTCTATTTTAAGAGACGATATCGTGCACTGCGGTGGCACCTAGACGTCTCAGTGCCGAGTCTGTCTACCGGGTATAAGAGACGTAACATCTATCCTCTCGGACATGGGCGCAGACAATGCTGGCGGAAAATAATAATAGGTAATATTATTATCCAACAACACTGTAAACTCTCATGGTCAGTATCACTTATCAGTAGGTGACCGTCCTGTTTACTTTATGACGAAAAAAAAACACCCATTTTGCATTGCTATAAAATTAATATTGTCTTAAAAATTGTTTTGACTGACTTTAGTCCCGTGGAAATTCGCTACTAGAACCTTGTTAACATACTGGAGATACCAAAAGCTATTGGTGGTTACTGGTGTTAATGTCAGGACCTGCATACCTACTTCTTGTTCAAAAACTTATATACCTACGACATTTTATGCAAAACTTAGAACTCATTTTAATAAAACAAAGTTAATGTTTTTTAAATTTTATTATAATTTGCTCCGAATAAATAACATAATACTATATAAGTTTGTATGAGAAGTTTAATAATTCATATTTTATGTAATAGTTTTTTAGCATTATAATAACTACAGATAATGCTGATATGCAAATAGTTAAAACAATATCTTTAGAGACCGCACGATACATTTTAATTCCTTCGTTATAATAAATGCAGACAATTTATTGTGAGATTTTTCAAGCACTTGTTTTCATATTATCGAGCCCCACTACGCATGCAATTCGAGGCGCAGTAAGTCCCACAATGAGCCCCGCAAGGATCAGGCATGCTGGGGACGTAGTTAGGGCAGTGCGGGGCGCAATACGTCCCGCAATGTGCCCCACACGGCGGGGGCGTTTGCTGTACATAATTCGGGCAGTGAGGAGCACAGTATGTTCCACAGTGAGCGCCACAAGGCGGCGGCGTGGGCTGGACGTAGTTAGGGCACTCCGGGGCGCAGTATGTTCCGCAGTGGGCCCCGCAAGGGGGTGCAGGTGGGGTCGTGTTGTAGGGGCAGCCAGGGGCACAGTATGTGCCGCAGTGGGCACCGCATGGCTGTTGCATATCTGGCAAAACAGAAAATGTAAATGTGACACATTGTGACACATTACAAAATAATAAAATATATTGCACAAAAATAATGCTTCAACTTATTATTTCAGTATTTAAAATTAAAAAACTTTATTGAAATAAATCTTCAAAAGATATTTTTGGACGGTCTGCATGTATTTATCAAATTTAAAAAAAAATATTTCGCAATGGATTTAGTATGAATGTATCCTGCAATACCATTGTACAATTTCAAAAATCATATCAAACCTAAGCGGACGACCAATCCTATAATCTGGAACTCATTTTCAGACTGTACAAGCCCCTCAAAGGGTTGAAACCAAAATCATTCATAAGCAATAATTAATGAAAACGTTGGCAAATATGAATGCACATGTATCTTATATACCATGCCATTAAAATAATAAATACGTACTGTTTATCTAAGGAGTCCGATTATATAAAAATAGAATGTATGCTGTATCTCAAGCATCAAAATAAGAACTGATTAGTTTATCGGTTGTATGTAACGTTTTGTTACTGCCCAATTGGTATCATGCGGCCAGTTATCTCTGATAAGTAAGATAGTAGCGTCGAACAAATATGAACCTTGTACTGGGCTATTTAAAGTATAAAAAACAAAATACTAGTAAATATGCATCAGTATTTTGACCATGATTCATAGTATTGGATTTAACGATAAGCTATTTCGATAACTGTACGTATAAACATGTTTACAGAACTGTTTTGGTCTTGTTATGACTTATTTCGATAGAAAGGTAATAAATTACGACTATATAATATTTAATATTAAATGTGCCTGCGGATTTGCCCGCGGTATATAGTATTCACCAATCATCTCTACCTATAAAAAACATTTGTATTTTTTTTACTTTTTTATAAAATAAAAGTAACTTATGTTTTTCCGTATTCAAACCTGCAAATAAAAGTCCCGTCAAAATCGATCCAACCGTTCCTGAGATAACCCGGAACAAAGAGACAGACAGACAAAAAATTAAAAAAATACTGTACGGTTTACCGCACATTACCTTAGCAGTAACCTAATTACAACGATATTTGTAAGTCGCTGCATCGGCACTTTGTACTCGGGCGTGCATTTCATATTCAATAAATCAGTCTAATTACGACAAGCATCGGACTCGGTTGTATCATTTCTTATCAGCATCCCTTATCATATTATCAGCTATCATCTTATCATATCTATCATCTAAGTGTGTAGGCTTAAACCCCCTAGAAATACACCAAAACAACATTTTATAAAATATTCATATGCATGTAAGTAGTAAAAAATGGCTCTGTCAATATTACAAATAGATACTTCAATCTTATTTATATATATAGATTGAAAGCTTTTTTACGCTTTACGTACATAATTTATCATAATCTTCCATACTCAATGTCTAAAAATAATTTGACATTACATGTTGCATATTTTACTGTGGGCTCAAATAGGTGCATTTAGTAGGATGTAAAGTTTTTATTATGCCGTTAACCACCACAGTGCTAAGCACCTCAATACTTGTCCAACGAATTTGTATCTAGAGGATTCTGTAAAGTATGAAATAATTTAAAACTAATATAATATATAAGAATAAGACATACATAAATGTAATGTACAGAGCTTTAAAAATCATTTTGTTTATAAATAAAAAAAAAAGAGTTTGAATGTGACTTAAAATGACTTAAATCATGGGATTTGATTAGGACATGATCGATCATGCTGTAAAGTTAAAGATGATGTTCGCAACAACGTCATCTGCAGAGGTCTGGTCAGTGATTATGTTCTAGCCGGCAAGAGGCCTGATGGAACTGCTTATCATCCTTGGAATATGGGACGACCCCCTTATATAAGATGTAACATCTGTTGATACTTTAGCCCTATCCCATCTTCCACGAACCACGTCGACGGTTGTCACTGAAGCTTTGTAATGAGTCCCAAAAGAGGCGCAAATATGCAGGAATCAATAGTTGCTACATTTTGGTATTTCGGAGTGGAGACTCTTGAACCTTGGAGACTAAGTACTCACCGCGTGTGTCCGTGAAAGCAGACAGCCAGAAGGCTGGCGCATTTGTTAGTCCACAAATATTAGTTTGGCAATTCAGCGGGGAGATGCAGCCAGCCTGTTAGTAATGTTACGTCGTTGCTTAAACGATGATTAGGGACGTTACTAGAGCAAATACTCTAGTATTTTCATATCTCTTGATTTTTATTTGTTTTCAATGCTTATGATTAGACTAAATGTTTATTCAATTAACATTATATTATTAATAATGTTCGTAATTGATAACGAAAATGTGTCTACGAAACATAACATTATTATAATAATAGCTTATGTACCTAAACCACATAAGTGGCTTATGCTGAGGCGGGATCTTTTGTCCGTGTCTTTGTTTTGTTTTCAATTGTTTTTATTTTATTTTATTGTATCAATGTAAATAATTATTTTATTGTCTTATATGTTTGTTTGTCCTATTGCAACTGTTTTCGTGTATTTCTTTTTTCTGTGCACGGTCAATACATGTTTTTTTCTTTCTTTATTTTTTTAATCAATACGTTGCATTCAAAACAGTGTTTAAATAGAAGATACAATGCAAAACAATTCCACCCCTGTCACGAAAATCAGCAATCGTTAAAAGTTGTTTAGTGTTTTTCATCGTCCGTTTGTTTTGAGTCCCGACAAAGCAGAAAATGCTATTTACTTATTGCGCTTCGTTTACTTACAAGGTATTTAGGTTTGTGTCGTCAGTTCCCAGTTTTGTATTTGGGAAATGGAATTTTCCTGTTGGGATGGAGGGGCGGAATTCCCAATCGGTTTCGAAAAAGGATGTTTTATAATAGCCATTCAGATTTTGTTTACAATTCGCCTTTCTTTTGTTTTGCATTCTGATGGAGCAGCTATTAGTTCGCTTTTCCGGAATCGAATTATTTTACATGGTTAATGAATGTATACATGTTTTATTTATGAATCCGCTTTTCATAAGTAAATAAATTTTATTTAATTACTAAGACTAATATGCCCTTTCTTCCTCGAAATGGTTAAAAAATGGTTAAAAAAGTGTTATTTTACGGAACAAGTTTTATATTTTTAAGTATTTAAGAAAGCGCTCGCTGGTATCCTAGTGCATAATATCTTCCAATGCCACAAGAAAACAAGTGCAATAAAGAAAACTATTCTAAAAAAATTCTATCGTAAATTTGCAGATAGTTCATTTAATGCCCATACGATAAAAAACTGGGTTTTACTTAGTGGCATAAAACACTCTCGCACATAACAAATAAACATGATGATGAACAAATAAATAAACACAAGAATAGATAGAGGATGGCTTTACCGTGCGACTGCTAGCATTATCCCTTTCATTACTTTTAAACTTCAACTGTCAAAATTAGTATTTAATTCACTAAGGAAAACGATACCTTAGTATTCAGTCATTAATATTATATTTCTATCCAGAGATTTCTCACAATAATTTAATAAAGGTTAATTTTTGAAACTTACTTTCTACTTTAATTCTTATTTTACAAAATCCGTTGGACAAATGTAAAAACAAAAAAATGGAAATTATTCTGACAAATGTAAATATTAATGTTCCAGTATTTTGTAATTATTATAATACGTTTTTTGACTCCAATAGAAAAGCACAAATGGTATAAAACAAGACTTTGAACTCTTGTTGAATGTTTTTCCTTAATATTTACAACACAGTTTAGCAAAATAAAACTCAAACAAATTTTGAATTAAATTAAAATTTCAACCCAAGGCAGATTTTACCAAAAAATGTTCACGCATGTCATAAGCGGTTATTGGACAGTCACAACAATAGTTCGGAATGAAAAAGCTAACAGAAATAGCATGTATTTTATTCACGAGCCGCCAGTGAGGCTATCAGACATGTCCAAACTTCGCTGAGTGCAGCCTGCTTTATTTCCGTTTGACCTGTCCCGCTCGATGCCATTCCAGGAACAGCAGACATGTTCGTTTCGCCGACAAGCCGAATGCAACCCGTGACAGCGCCGCTGCAGCGACACGGCTCTGCACTTCTAAATTTGAATATTTAATTCTGATTATTTTGCCGTAAGACTGACTAATTAATAAAGCAAATTGACGTTTTAGTACCGCGACTCGGTTAATGGAAACGGTTTATTCCGGGACAACCGTTTTACCGAATGAATCAATTCGAATTTTAAATTTTCCATTTGCATAGGTTGGCGGCGAGCTACTTTACGATTGCAGTATCGTATTCTTTGTTTGGTGTTTTATTTTGTGCATTTCGAAGAGGAGGCGGCTTCGTGATACCGGCTCGATGCCGGCATAAAATATTTTCGAGTTGACATTGTAGTCTTTCTATTGAATTTCACACGAGCTTATGAAACCCACTGACATAGAAGACATCCTTAGTTGTTAAATATAGTTTAGTTTGTCAAATTCAAAGTCAAAAACATTTATTTCAAATTAGGCTTACAAAAAGCACTTATGAACGTCAAGAAATATACAAAAATATAATAAAAAACGATTTAAATACTAAACTAAAAATATGAGTTTTGATGCTTTGAAAAAAAAGCGCTTCAGTGGTTTGGCCTGTTGAGAAAGAAGCACCCAAGAAAACTCAACAGTGTTGCCTTTTTTAAAAACAATTCCTAACAATATATCATAAACACTGAAATAGCTGAGCAGTTTAAGACCACGGATTTTTATCACATAAATATTCGTCAATAGTGTAGTACCCTTTTTTAGAAAGGTGTTGTTTGATTCTAACTTTAAACATATGAAAGGGCAACTCTACAATATTTTGCGGTACCTTATTGAAAAACTTTATACATCTTCCTATAAAAGATGTCATTAAAGTTTTTTGCATTCAAGTAAGATAATTTAAAGTGTATTTGACATTTAACGTCACTATCTCTAGATTTGGTACAATATTAAGCATGTGTTTTACATCATTGAAAAAATAATTCAAAATGAACTCATTGTTTTTTGCATACTTGTTGGAATAATAAGTATGGTTATTTCACAAAATTGTACTTGGCATCCATATGAACAGCGTTTTCGCAGAATATATTATTAATAAATTTATATTTTTAACCGACTTTCAAAAAAGGATTTATAATACCTTCTTTTGATATAGTAAAACAGTAAGCTCTACAACCTGTGCAGGTTTTTTTTAATTTTAGGTATTGTAGATATAACACGACATAGACGTTGAGTTTACTAGTTAGTATTTTAGGCCGATTTTCCTTTATCTTGAGAAAACATTTTTGTGCATCAAAGTTAAACTTGAAGTTTCTATTCAACCTATCGCAGTCCACTGCTGGACATAGGTCTCCCCCATTTTGCGCCAGATAACCCGGTCCTCCGCTTTTCTCATCCAGCCTCAACCAGCGACCTTTCGCAAGTCGTCGGTCCATCGGGCTGGAGGGCGTCCTACGCTACGCTTGCCGAGACGCGGTCTCCACTCCAGAACTCGTCTGCTCCAACGGCCATCGGTTCTGCGACATACGTGACCAGCCCACTGCCACTTCAACTTGAAGTTTAACGATACACAAACTATGAAAGGACCTTAGGACAAGCAATAGTACGAGGACAGTCATTAAATTTTAATTTTGGGTTTAATTGTTCCTTAAATGCCATTGACTTTGTATTTTAATTGAAATAACACAAATGTACTTTTATGACTACGTCTCTTAGATTATGTCTTTATTTGGTACACAAATCCGTAAAAAAACATCGCAGTAAAATGGAATGGTATCAAATATCACACGCAATGTAAGACGTAGCCTTCGCACAAAAGAAGGGTCTCAAAGCTTTGAAATCGAATTCTAGATACGACAACACTAACACGAAGGAAAACCTAAAAATGTAGTACCTACGTGTAATAGTTTGGGCAATTTATTCAAGTCACGTTCAGGTAATATTTGTCACAATGAATTCAATGATTGTATCTGATAACTTAGGGTTACTTAGTCACAGCATTTTTATTATGACGCAGCTTTTAGAAACTGTTTGGTATAGTTAACCCATTGAACGCCAGGAATCCAGACACAATATAAAATTGTTTTGTTTGTCGCTATAAGGTGTCGTTGGCGATCAAAGGGTTAAAGAACACAAAAGTTTTGATATCTTACTTGAAAATTGGAGCAAGAAAATAACATAGGGAAAAAAGGATCTTTTATCTTTATCAATGATTATTTCATAATTACATTACTTTTTAATTAACACTTTCGCTGGAAGTGCCCGCCTAACGTAGTGTGTAATGTATCGTTTAATTTCGATTGATTTAAGTGCTGATTCGTGTTATTGGTCGTTGGTAATTCAAAAGTTCTAACCATAATAGGTTAGAACTAATCCCAACTATGATATCAGAATTTATTTTCATTTTATTTGCAACTCTGTACTCATAGTTACAAAACAAAAGTGCGTAGGTATCTACTGCTACTCGATTTTGTTACCAGCTTATAAAGGGCCCGTATAAGGTATTTTCCTACGCGATAGGATACGAAGGAGAACTTAACTGACCGACAAAGCTCGTAAGATTTATAGCAATTTTAAGAAACAGTGGGCTGGTTACTTAGAACTGTTGGCCGATGGGGCGGGAAGGTTTTTGAGTGGCCGTAACGGAAAAAGAAGCGTAAGTCGACCCTAAACCAGATGGACCGATGAATTAGTTATGGCGCTGGGAAGCTAATGGGTGTAACTGCTGGAGATCGTTTCCGTTAGTTAGCATTATGCCTCCGTTTGGACACTCTTTAATAATATTGATGATAATTTCATTTTCAAGATGAATATATTTATTACAATGTATTCTTAGCCTTTATAAAATTGCCTTGTTTGTTTGCATGACGAAAGTTCACGTTTGGGATAAATACTAGGTAACATATCGTGAATAAATAACTACAAAACAAGTATTGCGGTGGTGTTGCGGCGAACTTTACATGGAATGCACTGTGTTAAAAAAATCCACTGACAACTGAAGTGACACGTACGTGTTAATATAAGGGTGCTAGGAGTTTTGTCAAGGACATTTATTTAGTATAAAATTATTGTATTACATAAAAAAGAACCATGCCTTGTGGTGACGGCAGATCGGTGATGCCAGACCGAACCTATGGTTTAGTACTGAAGTGGCATTGCACTAAAGCAGCCTTTAATTCTAGTAGAAATATATTTTGATATATTTATATAAAAAATAAAAGTCGGTAACTTTGAGAAAAAACTGTGTATATCAAACACTGAGTGGATCAAAGATTGAATTACTTGTAATCGCTCAAAATGATAAGAACAATGATATATATATATACAATGACATATTATATATATATATTATGTCATTGTGAATGTTTCAGCAATTATTAAATTTTTGCTTTAAAAGGTCCCATCATTTGAAAATAAGATACTAGATATAGCTGTATTGGGAGCAATGCAACCAACGTCACCTTGTCGTTGTGTATCCTGCCGAATAGCAAACGAGGTTTTTGCGACTGGAACTGCAGGTTTCAGTTAAAACCACCTTAACCATGAAAAGCCAGGGGCTGGTCTTTGACAAGTAGTGGATGGTATCATATCACATAACGTCATATATGATATTAAAAAAAGAATGTCTGATACCCTGAATAATTCCTGACTAAACTTCTACTTTTCGTCACAAAACAATGTTGAACTTAACTGCTGTATTTCCAAGGAACTTCTCTATTTTCCGTAAATGTTAATCGGCCTACATATTTTCCTTTAATATGAGGAATTCATGTTACATTTATCGCTATATCGATTATTGTGTTGTAATACATTCTTAAAATGACATATGCAATCATAAATCCCTATTTCCTCGCAGTTAGATAGAAAAACATCCTCAATACGACTTTGTAACACACAAACACGTAATCAGCAACATAATCATCTGACTGAATCCTGGACATTTTCCCGCGGCGTCCAGTCCACATTATCCCATTGTGTTTGAATAAACATTTCAATCGAGAGGTTTCATTGGCAGTGGCCAGTGGAGCGGAGAGTACATTCAGCTCTTTTTTACGGTACACTGGCTCTCGATGAATGAACTGCCGCCGGGATATTAGAGTTCACCCATGCTAGGTTAAACTAATAAAGAGAAACACACGGCGGTTATGAAATTTACATTTGTCAGGCAGGATGCGGTGCGTACTCGTTGAAATTCCGCGCTTGCGTTGATTTTTAGTAGTAAATCGATTTGCAGTAGTATGCCAATGTACGTAATGTAATTTGTAAATATTAAAAAAACAGAGGATTTATGGGGACTTTCTACAGAAATACTTAAAAATATAATTAAATGTATTGCTCCTCACTTAGCTGTTATTTTTAATCAGTGTGTTGACCAGGGCAAATTTCCAAATTTGATGAAACTCAGTAAAATCATACCTTTATTCAAATCTGGAGAAAAGAGTGACCCGTCTCACTACAGACCTATCTCTATTCTCCCAGCTCTAAGTAAGATATTTGAAAAAATTATATTTAATCAATTATTGTCCCATTTCAATGTAAACAAATTATTACATAGCAATCAATTTGGATTTACTAAAGGCAGATCCACTACTGATGCAGGAGTGGCACTAATGAAACATATTTTGAGGCGTGGGAAAATAAGCAAGATGCTATAGGAATATTCTGCGATCTATCGAAGGCATTCGATTGCGTTAACCATAATACTCTCCTCATGAAGTTAAGCATTACGGTGTCGATAAGGACGCTCTTAATTTAATACAATCATATTTAACGAATAGAGTCCAAAACGTACATGTCGGAGAAACAAGTTCCAGCGGAGCCCTTTTATTGATGGGCGTTCCCCAGGGCTCAATATTGGGACCTTTATTATTTTAATTTATATAAATGATCTACCTTATTATACTCAAAACTATGTGAAACTGTATTATTTGCTGATGATACATCTCTTATATTTACGTAGATAGACAAAAGAAACTTTTGACGATGTAATAAATACTACATTTCTCAGGTATTATACATTGGTTATTCGACAATAAAATTTACTTCTTAACTCTAAGAAACAAATGTATTAAGTTCACAATGCCTAATGTAAGGCACTTTCATCACTTTGGATGAAGGACCATGGAAGTAATAAATTCACCGTTTTCCTGGGTATAAAATTAGACGCAAAATTGCAGTGGGGTCCCATATTGCGGCTTTGGCAGGAAGGCTTAGTTCCGCTGCATATGCTGTAAGGAAGATAAGAAGTCTCACTGATATTGAGACTGCAAGACTTGTGTATTTTAGCTATTTTCACAGCGTGATGTCTTATGGTCTACTTTTGTGGGGGTCTGCTGCTGATCTACAAACAATTTTTGTATTGCAGAAAAGATCCATCCGTGCCATATACGGCCTTAAATCACGTGACTCACTAAGGGAATTATTTAAACAAATAAATATTTTAACATTACCGTCTCAATACATTCTAGACTGCGTCATCTATGTACACAAAAATTTACATGTATTTTCAAAAAGTCAGATAATCATAGTTTGAACACTAGGAACAAACACAAACTTGCCGTTCCAAATCTTAGATTGCATAAGGTTGGGAACTCATTTGTGGGATTAAGCATTAAAATATTTAATAAGCTACCACAAAATGTAATTGATTTACCCCTGCATAAGTTTAAGTCTCATGTAAAGTCTATTTTAATAAAAAAAGCTTACTATAGTGTTGAAGATTATATAAATGATAAAAACTCATGGACATGTTGATTTCCACGCCTGCACTACTTTTGTTTTTTTTTTGTTGTCATCTATTTAAATTTATAAAATACTTAACTGCTTAATAGTACTTTTGTAGATTATTATATTTTTACCAATAATACGATAAAAATTGAAAATATAATTTGCTTTATATAATTATTTTGATTACAAATGAATCTGTATTCAACACAATTTTTTTGAAAAGAGTAACTACTGAGTTTCTTGCTGGTTTCTTCTCAGTGGAAAACTACCTCCCGAACCAGTGGTAGCTTCATTTGACATTCATAAGTGTTCTTTAAGGACCTAAACTGAATAAACACTTTTCATTTTCATTTTCATTTACGATTAATTACACATGGTAATGTATGTTTACTTATTGTCTTTTCTTTATAACACCGAAAATACATTTAGGTTGTCATTATAACATGCAGATTAAGTTTAGGTAATGGTATGTCGGTAACTTTAGGTCTCTAACGGATTAAATCATTTCTGATCTTATCCCTAAGAGAGACTCCAAGCATAGCTCGCTGGAGCGCAATGGATTGCGGTGGAGTGACTTTGAACTTGTGAACCAATCCCGCAGTCAGTGTCCATGTCTCAGCTGCGTATGTAAGCACGGGTAGGACGCATTGCTCAAACACTTTCGTCTTTAAGCATTGCGGAATAGTTGACGTTAGGACATGAAGTTTAAAATATTTAATGTAAGTACATATTATGTACGAGTAACAAGTGTGTTTAACTTTTTACTAAACATTTTCTTATTTAGTTGTTTTTTGGGGTTATTTAAAAAATGGTTTTAATTATTTGATGGATTTAATTTTTTCATTTAAGATAATATTATCTAAAAATATATATTAAATTGGAGTGTCTGTTTGTAATACTGAAATAAGCTCTTTTTCTTCATGCATATAAATAAATATACGGTAAACACACCACAATATCATTTTTCTAAAATCTACAATG
>PQWD01004273.1:47451-111855 GCA_019425675.1 Leucinodes orbonalis
AATTTTACGACCCATTTGTTTAATAGTGAGACGTCGGCTATTACACCAAGGGTTCCGGGTTCGATCACCGGGCAGTACAGACATTTGTGTGCAAAAACATCGGTTTGTATTTTCTATGTGTAAAAAAGTATGTTTGTCCGTTGTTTAGTATCCATATTACAGGCTAATCTTAGTTTGGGACTAGATGGCGCTGTGTGTTTGGCATTGAATATGTATTTATTTATGATACAATCCTATAACATTCCACAGCAGGCACACACGGCATACCCATGGGGAGAATGGGCCTTCACTTACAAAATAAATATAGATAAATATCTAGCGTCATTTAGTCCCAAACTAAGCATTAGCCTGTAATATGACTACTAATCAACAAAAACTTTGCATTGATAATAATCTCGTCGCTCGCTACATGTAAAGTGACATAGTAGTAGTAATGAAGCGTTATGGTAAAAAATTTAATGAATTATTTATGTCATAAATATAACAATAAGTCAACGTATGTGACAAGTCTAGTATATTTGGTTGATATTGCCTCGTGTTTATGCGTCTAGTTAGTTTATTTACAGTATTTTGTTGAATACTAAAACTCAGTATCCCACACTGGTCAAGTTCAGTATCCGTACATTACTCTCAGTCAGTTGCAAGTACGCCTTTGTTTTATCCGTATCATCAATCTTGTTGTACATTCTAATACATTTATGGTCTCTGCAGACATATTCCTGCTCAGAAAATATAACGTTTGGCACATTATAATTTATCATAAAAATGTATTCCCGTAAAAGGTTGTTCGCATATTACAAAAGGTTTACAACTGGGAATGGTAGTTTGAGTTTTCTTACACGTGCCTTAATGGCGCGATGGGATTTGATTCCCTATTAGAGCAAGATCAAAAGACGTTAAGTTTTTGTTTTATTTTAGCTTATAAATAAGTATTATTAGCGTCTGCAGTTAATATTTTCTTCGTCGTGATCTAAGCAAACATTGTTAACCAAAATCAAGTTCACTGCTCAGTGGTGTGATAATACTTTGCGAATATTACATATATAAATTATTAATGATTTTAAACTTCAAAATATTAATTCGAAATCGTAATATTGATTCTATTATTTCATATATTATTCGGAAAATATAACAATGTACTATAAGTTTGACATCGTAAAATTTCCATTTGCTTTTTAAGTGTCGTACGGAGCTCTCTAAGGGGTATGGGGTAAAATATAGCCGAGGAGGATATAAAAAATTGATGGTAGCTCGAAGATAGGTAGGCCGTACACCCACCCTATTATAAGCCCCGCCTGAGAAATCGATGAGGATTTATTGGTGCTTCAAATGAAAGCGACGACTCGTAAGAGCGAAGTTGTGTCTCGACCAAGAGGCATCTAACTAATGAACAAATCTCCAATCTTTTTACGAGATTCAATTTCCTTGAATACAATCCGCTGTGTGGACTGTGGAAAGTTGTTTTTTGGTTTATTGGAAAATTGTTTCGCGGAAAAGGGCCGGATCTACCTTTATGAATGGCAATTTCGTTAAAATCTCAGTCTATCTGAATAACTGAAAGTGGTCGTGCCACGTGGATTTCTGGTTTTATGAATTGTAAGCTACACTTTTTTTAATATTCACGCATTCAGAGTTCCATAGAATTCTCGTGCCAATTATTTACCGGTTTTTGATCTGATGTTCATCATCAGCTCATTAAGCGACCCCACCGAGGGGCACGAGCCTACCTATATAGGGCGTATAGGCCTTAATCGTCCACGCGGGCCCAGTGCGGATTGAACGACTTCACACACAACCTTTGAATCTCTTCGCAGGCGTGCATGAAGGTTTCCTCACGATGTTTTCCTTCACCAAGAGCGTCGGATAATATACATATAATTTCGAAAATTCGAAAACACATTGGTACGTGTCGGGATTTGATCTGATGTTGCTTAAGTCAAAATACAATATGTAATTTCAAGTTATTTTTTACTTAATAAAAAGGGATACCTAAAGATTGTGATTCCGTTGTGGGCTTATGGTGACTACCATTTTATTTATTTATTTAATTGGTCTACCAACACCTGGCAACACTCATAGATACATCGTTAATCCTCAGCTCATTAAACGTTCACACCAAGGGGTACGAGCCTACCCGTATAGGGTGTATAGGCCTTAGTCGTCCACGCGGGCCCAGTGGGGATTGGCGACTTCACATTCAAACTTTGAATATTTTCGTGCGCAGGTTTTCTTCACCGTAAGAACGTCGAACATACAATTTGAAAATACATTGGTTATATGGAAAATATTCCAAGCATCATATCATGTGGAGCCGATTGAGTCATAAAAAGTAGCAAGTAATGACCAAGTTTGAAACGTAAACTAATCATGCAATAACGGATTTGAAAACATTTATTACATTGACCTTAAAGTATATATGTATAATTGGTTGTAACGCACCTTTTTTAGGAAAAATACGGGGCTATTTATGAGTTTTCACGGATTTTATATATTAGTTAACATTTGCACGTATTAAAAAAGGCCCTTTTAATTCTGTATTATACTTTACGTATAAAGTTTTCAAAAACTTAACCTAAATAAGAATTATCTACTTTAAAGTCTTAATACTTTGTACTTGTTTAGAAGTCGTGTGTTTGACAGAGACATCAAAGAACTCAAGATCTTATCAGCACTTCCTAAGTAGGAAACATCATACGACGGTTTCGCATAACCATGTCACAACCGCTCCTCCGTTTAGTACTACATCGACTAAGCGTTTCCCCCAAGTTTTCGGGAGAGTGGCGAATTTAATCAGTAGCACCGCTAGCAACAGTGAGCGCCGGCTTTTGTTAATTATAACAGTTTCCAATTTGCGACCGACAACCAACTAGTGGCTAATCGTGTTTGCCGCGATGCCGCAACTTCGCCGGCGCAAATCGGGCTGGGCGCGGGTTTCGCGCGCTGTTCAACGTTTCGGTACAGCTTTTATGTGAACTTTTAGGACTGTTCTTTCTAGGGAGGGATGAGTTGAAATCCTGTTATTAGCAAATAAGGGTTCACCTTACTGCTGAAGCAAACTGGACACCAAAGGGGCGGATTACTGGTGGATATGGATGTTCAAATATTTCAGAGATGAAGGATTTTAGATGCTCTCTGCTTTCCGTAATAAATCCTCGAGCGCAAGATTTTCGACCAAAAATCAAAGAAAAAATAAATTCAAACAATAGCGGGCGAAGTGTAAGACAGTGCTCTCATGGAAGTATAAACAAAGCAATCCTCATGAAATAACCACGAAAATAGCTGGATAGAGTTCGGCAACAAGTGTCTCTGTAGTTCTTAAGTTACGTAATCCTTACAACTGAGAAATGTGATTTGAACTTGACTCTATACACCCAACTTGTTGTTGGCAGATAAAAATCCAAACTCTTCGATGACGATTCATCGTAGTTTCAAATTCAAAAATTAATACTTATTTTATATTTCAATTGAACATATGTTATAATATGATTCTGAAGTACAGTATATGTTTTACAAAGGCACACCTTGCACCAAATCCGCCAAAGTTTATATATTTTTTGATTTCGTAAAAGAAATAAATAAATTAAGAGTTGTAAATGTTTTTATGCCCTTAAAATACTTCTTAATCGTCCAATCAAACATGAAATCGAAAACTAGTTTGAATCTACAACCAGTTTGGAAACTTGATTTTTCAAAGTTTATTTAATCCTACGCAGAACGATGTCTCTAAAATTATGATGTTAATAAGTTAATCGTTCATGGTAAGCAATCTACTTAAATAACTATACATGTAGAAAGCTTCCTTTTTCGATAAATTCAAGTTGTAGATTTTTTTGTTTTAAAGTGAGCAAATTGACCAGTGATCACTTATCAGGTGGTAGATTATACACCTGCATATAACAAACGCAGTGTTAAACAAATAATTTCACATAAATAGTAATAAAAATCAAACAACAAAGGAATGAACTCGTCTCCTTGTTTATTCTCCGAGTATTACAACCTGGCAGTCTTCAAGGCAAGGGTGAACAGGCTGTTTCTAGACAGGCATGATCTATCATCGACTGCGTCATCACTTACCATCAGGTGAAATGGCGGACAAATGCCTGTGTATAGAAGGTAAACAAACCTTGTTTATAGATACCTAACAATTTCCCAAATATTTAAGCATAAGTACTGTGACTTAACATCTTTACGTTATTTTTTCATTTAAATTTGCCGTCATCCCCTATTTGTGATCATTAGAGTATTAAAGGTGACAATTGACTATTACCAACAGCAACAATCTAGATGCAGAATCACCAAAAAATGTCCGAATCCCATGACACATACATATAGTTACTGTTATATTTAGAACGTAAAATTATTCATTTAAATTTTGACCTTAACGAGTCATAGAAAGAGTACAAAATTAAAAGCACGAGCACACTACTATGAAATGTAGCGAGCGACGTGATTCATCATCATCAGCCGAGGGGCACGGGCCTACCCGTATAGGGTGATGAGGCCTTAGTCGTCCACGCGGGCCCAGTGCTGATTGACACTTCAACACAACCTTCGAATATCTTGGAGGCGTTATGAAGGTTCCTCACGGGGAGTTTTCTCACAGTAAGAGCGTCGGATTACTACATACATTTTCGACACATTGGTTACGTGTCGAGATTTGAACCTCAGCCTTCCCGGTAGGATGGCGACAGTCCACATCATTGAGCCACCGACGCTCTTACGACGTTCTTAGCGACGTGATTATGAATGAAAAATTCTGCCCAACTGACGCGACGAGCAATATTTTGCCTCGGACACTTTTTAAGTGAGATTATGCATCTAGCTAATTGTTTATCCAAGCAACTTCGTCAAAAGGAATCGCGACATGTTCGAACGTAACACGAATCCTAAGTCCAATAACGTACCAGTTTGGAACAAGGCAATCTAACTTGTTCCGCTTACGGCGCTAGAAAGAACTCAATTTAAGTTCGCCTTTAGGATTTTATTGGCCGAACTAATTACAACTATCATACATTGTGTCGATCCGAGCGTGCTCGACGAGGTTTCTTTTGTTTTTGAGTCATTTAGCTCTATTACGTTTGTTAGGAGCGTCGTGCTCAATGTGTGAACTGTTAAGATGGGAGGCGCAGGTTCAAATCCGTCGTACTAGAATGTGTTTAGATTTTCGAAATTATATGAACGTTATCCGGCTCATACGGCGAAGGAATAAATACATCGTGAGGAAACCTGCGTACGACTGCGATGAAGAAATTCAGCTCATTAAACGTCCCCACCGAGGGGCACGAGCCTACCCGTATAGGATGATTAGGCCTTAGTCGTCCACGCGGGCCCAGTGCGGGTTGGACGACTTCACACACAACCTTCGAATCTCTTCGCAGGTGTGCATGAAGGTTCCCATATGTTTCCTTCACCGTAAGAGCGTCGATAACGTACATATATTTTCGAAAATACATTGGTACGTGTCGGGATTTGAACCTTTTATTCATTAATTTTGAACTATTAGTGCATATATTATAATTATTTTATTCAAAAAATTAATTTAAAAAAACACTACTATTGTACTCCATTAGCTGGCCCAACAAAATAAACCAATGCTTTGAAAAACTGTATGCAGAAATTGCACGGTGTTGGGTGTTTGAACTTCCCTTAACCAATTATGGCAACGGACATACCTCCTATTAACCTAGTCTTCAGTTCATTGAAGTGCTTCGATTTGATATATAGATACACTATTGTGCTTTGATATTAAGCTTATTATTGATAAATTAACTAATTATGCAAGCTGGTTAACGATGACTTAAAGGAAGCAATTAACGGTTCGATTTATTTAATCACCTTTTAGCTTTAAATGCGATCGACTTGTGTGGACTTTAAGTGGAATCGAGTAAAGTGGCGTTATTTCAAAATGAAGAATACCAATTTAATTCCCGGAATAAAATTATTTCTTAATTCGTTATAATTAATTAATTACTTACTTTTCCAGCCCGTTAAAGTTCATCCACCGATAGTGAGGGGCTTTGCCATAATCTCTGTGCCTGGCAAGTACACGCAAAAGAATAGGTGAATGAGAGAGCGGTTTACTAATAAATATCCACCGACATTCACACAGTGGCATCTAGCCCCATATTAAGCGAGCAGCTTGTAGTAAGGATACTGAGTAGTGTTGCAAGGTCCGATTTGTTTTAAAACGATAAACGGGGTCAAAAATACAGGTTTCAGATCGGGACAACAAACAAAAATAATGAAAAAAAGCTAGGGGTTTTAAACTTTTGGTTCATTTTCAATATGGTTGACCAGTATAAATTCTTTTCGGATTATGAATTGGAATGACACTAAAAAGAGATGTAAACTTTTTATTTCTGTGATTAATCGGGACATTTAGCGTCCAAAACGGGACGCGTTCGCTGACCCCTGAAATCGGAGGTTCCGCGCAAATCGGGACACCTGGCAACACTAGTAGTAACTGATAAACATACCTATGTATTGTTTAGTAAATAAATACATATTATATATGGAAACATCCAGACCATTACAAACAGTCATATTCATGCAGACAAATGTTTGATACGCTGTCTCAACCAATACACCACGTAAGTTGTCAACTAACTACCTGATCTATGCTGAATGTTTGGTTCCCAAGTCGCCGCGTCATATTATTTTGCATCTATACATTTTGTGTCTTTTGGTAGAGTTTGAGCCAAGTGAAATTCAGAAGTTAAAGTGACCCAAACAAGGTCAATATTCATAGCCTCATATCCTTATTTTTAAGTTATTATTCATTTCAGATATTGATGATAAACATTATCAAATTATAGCTATGAAATTATGAAATGTAGAACGTATGGAGTTAAATATGGAACGAGGATTTCTGATCCAACTAGTTATTAAATTACTCATATTAATTTATTGTTAACATGGATTCATTACAGAGGCAGCATCGAAATATTATATTAAACAGAAATCAGTTGGTAATTTAACGCCGAATGCTTTTCCGCTCATCATTATCACTGTGAAACAAACATCGGTTACATCTGACAATAAAATAAAAACAACCGCACAAATTAAAAAATATTAATAAAGATCCCCGTTTGGACCAGGGTGTTAATTTGAGAGCGAGCCAGCTTGCAAATTAATTACCACAAATGTTAACGAGCAGCCAAGTTCTCTTTGTGTAATTATTGTAAGGGCGAAAGTTTAGTTGTAGTTTTCAAGTGTCAATATTGTCTGTTATAATGAACGGGTACATAACTACACGCTTATATACTGGTATATATATATAGCAATCATGAATAGTAATCTCATCATTTCTTTTTCCTATTTTCACTTATTTTTAAACTTGATGAAAGCCACGCATACATAAACGCATATTCAATTACTATACATGTAAAACCTCTTTGATAACGTGTAATTTCAATCATATTTTGAACACATAATTACGATATATTGCGTGCTAAAGTAAATATTTTATGTTCCCGTTTCACTAAGCAGACGGTCAATTTCTGGTTGATTATTCACAAAGCTAACAACATAAAGCCTTGGCCGTAAACTACTGTGCGGAAAAACAAACGAATCGGATTGCCCCATAAATAATTCCCATTCATGAAAATTGCATGTACCGATTTAAATGAGCTATTATTTCAAACCAAATGGTGTATGGACAAGAATAATTAAGTCCACCTGTCCTCGCCGTAGTAATTAACAAACGTTGATGCGTCTGTATAGTAACAGTGCGGTTCGGTAAAATTGATTAATTGTGTACTGTGACAGAGAGAAAACAGAATTTATGATATTATCTGTGGTTATACCATTATTTATAAATTATAATAAGTATTTGTGTCAAGTTGTGGTTTGAGAATATTAATTTTCATAATTTGTTTGTTGTAATAATTTAATTTGTGTGTTGTAATAACAGTATTTCGAGAATCTGAAAATGTTTCGTAAATTTGAAATAATACTTCGCTTTCATTATGCAGTCTACCCCTGACATTCAAAACCACAATAACTTTAAAATAAAAACAACTTTCGTTGGTTATAAATATTCGTATTTATAACCAACGACCCTACAAATTAATCGTATGCTATAATGTAATTTTATTCTTTATTTGTTAGTCCAATTATAGTCGATCAAATAACTACAATGCAATTTTTTAGCAATTTTAATAACCACATAGTCTATATTTGGAATTCTACATAATTTTAAGTATTATTTTGATGAACTCTTTTTAACATGTGTGTAAATGTCAGATTATTATTTGGAGCATGCTGTGTATGCTATTTATGGATTACCATCTAGTGCATTTATCTTGTTATTTTCTTTGGAACTAAAAGATTGTAATCTGTCTGCGTACCAAATTAAATAAATAAATTCACTATTACTAAAGTTGTTAAAATACGACTAGTTCCTTTGAAAGGACAAATCGTGTCACTGAACTTTCAGGAAATCAAATCAGTCCAATAACAGTAATAATAAGTCAGTTTCAAATTATTCGGTCATCTAACCAAGCATCAGGCTGGCTTGAGATATATTTTTTCAAATTTATTAAAAGACACTGAAACTGATAACGTGACAACTACTCGTAAGTGAACTTAAATACTAAAATGGGGTGTATTGGTACTCATTTTCCTTAGGAAACATATTATATCTCATAAGCTGAGTTTGTTAGAAGTTACTAATGAAGCTTAGTAAGCATGTATAAGTTATTTTTTATTTACACAAAATTGTTTATTAGAGCTGTGTGACCAGTTTAATCACTATTCTGTCTGCGAGTCCTAATGAAACAACCTAACAAAGGTTAAAAGCATTTTGGTGGTAGTACATTTTCCAATTCGCACCCGGCAATTCGAACGCAATCGATGGGGATTAATTATACGGGAATATTGGTCGTAACACGCACTCGCTTTTTCTACTGTCATTCGTATGTGAAAGGCTTTTTCATGAGAGACTGACAAAACCGTAGCGGGATTCCGCTTTTGTTTCCGTGAGGATTAACGAAATGAAGTTTGTGGATTCTGATCCATCGAAGTTGTAGGGAGTTCATAGTGTTTGTTTTTTATGAATTGAAAATACTTCCGTGGTTTCGTAATGTGAGTGTTAGTTAATGTTGCTGAGAGGTTCAGTGCTCGTTTGAATCATGAAGTGAGACCGCATAGTAAAAATCGCTTCGCGCGTCCCTGATTGTTTTCCTTAATTCGTTGCTTCGTAGGGCAGCCGTAGTAAATATAAACTTAACGCTTAGTTTATCTTTACTTTTCGGACATTTAAGTGTAAATCACCGTCCGCCACCGCCTCCAACGTCTTGACCAAACTGGGAAAAAACGCACAGTGACTTTTCCCTGAGGGATTCGAATGCAAGACGTCCGGGTTACGTGGCGATATGAGCCGAACGTTGTACTCACTAAACCAAGAAGGCAGGGATTTCTTAGTATCATCATTAGCTCATTCAACGTCCCCATCGAGAGGCACGAGCCTATCCGTAAAGGGTGATTAGTCGTCCACGCGGACCCAGTGAGGATTGGCCGACCCTCTGAATCTCTTCACAGGCGTGCGCAGGTTTCCTCGCGATGTTTTCCTTCATCGTAAAAACGACGAATAAACGTACATATGATTTCGAAAATTTGAAAAAATTAGTACGTGGCGGGATTCGAACATCAGCCCTCCCAGTAGGAGGGCAATAGTGCATACCAATGAGCCACCGACGCTCAAGCAATGAATTTATTATTATTTATTTTATTCAGTAGTATAGATACTAAATAAAATTATAAATCAATTTTAAAAAGTACAACAATCTTGTGTGAAACATACGAAAAGCCCAATGAAAATTTATTTGTCTCAGGCCTGTGTTATAAAACGAGACTCAAGCATTGATGTTCACTTAAATAAAGTTAGAAGTTAAGTAAAGATTAACGTTAAGTCTCGTTCTAGAATACGGGCCTTAATATTTAACCCTTCCCTTATTGGTAAGTCAGTAAACAACAATAAAATCTCACATTAGCGCCCAGAATTCCCATTAAATGAACCGTTTTCTGAATTATTCATCTTCGCGATATGAAGCCTTTGTTTTATCCAAGCCTTTAATGGAAGAGATTCGTCGCTACGGAAAAAGGCAGCATGAATATTCATATCTTAATAAGGGAGGGGTTAAAGTGCCGATCCACTTATTGGTTTGAAATTTCCTCAGTAGAACCTGGTGATTGATATTATTTGTACAGTTTATTTAAGGGAAAGGTATTTATTGAATAATGAAAATGAAATAAATAATACCAGTTTGACTTGAGTTCCTTGAGGATGTTGGGCTAATATTAACCTTACTCAAACCCCCCTTCTACTTTTCTGCATTTCCTTGTATTCCTTGTACAAGGAAATGCAGGGAAAACTATCAAGAAAAAAATACAAACACTATCATAAAAATCGGCGAGTAACACGTTGCTTTATAAATTTTATAATTTAATTACGAGATTTAATTTAATAATATTTTATCCATTTAGCATAGTATTGACTATGTTATGAGGAACCGCAGCTCCTCTGCAGCTAGTGTGACATAGGTATTGCCTTTAATACTAATCTAAACAACTTTTCACTTTTAACTCCTCTATACAGTTCTCCAATATCCAAAGTTTCTTCCAGTATGAACTTATTGGATTGTTGATCATCGACTCAGCAGATTGTCGTAAAGCGCCGACCCTAGTATATTTCTTTCCCAGTGAAGATAATCCACTAAATTACTGAAGGTGCACGCCTCGCTTCAAATTTATTCAAATCACGGTCCTAGTTTTAAAACGTTTAGGAACAGTTGGTGAAAATTTTTGATTTAACTTTTTAATCCATCTTCACCTTCCATAGTGCACAGAAAAGATTCTAATATAATCTCTTTATTCATATATTTTGTCTTTATTTTTAATCTATTCTTTCTATATTATGACTTAGAGTTATACTCTTTTAAAGCGACATACGGTGGTATATTAATATGCTGAGTCAGGGTACAAAGATTTTATAACTAGGAGTCCTCTTTAAACTGTTAATACAGTTTATCATCACAGTCTATCCATAAGGTCTCATTTCACGGACAAGCCTTTCCACAAAGCATAGCAAGGGGGAGTGATTTTTCATCATTGCAGCCAATAGAACACTACTGAATACCTCCTGTTTTGAACGCAGACCGTTCCCTAGAGTCCTATACCTTACACACCATCAGTCACTAGTTCATTTTATCATAATATGCCCACTAGTGATTTATCTTGCTAATCTCCCGCTATTTAACTTCATATTGCATAATACGTCGAGGCATCATAAACATGTTCTATAGTTCCTTAATAATCGACATAATTAATATTTTTCAATTCTTTTGTAACTTCACGACAAAAACTGCATATTTAGGCCTAAACCAAGTTCAATTGAAAACAAAGATGAGATAAAATTCATTAATGCACATATAAAAAAACATACAACACAACAAAAAACGAGTACAATGTCGGCAGCCTCATTGCTAAGGTAGGTTCTTCCAGGCAACCTTTGGGTTAAAGAAGAATTATTATAGGTAAACGGGCTAGTTCAAGTCACTATGAAATAATATGTCTATCGTAATACATATTTTAATCATTACAGCAAGTCTATGAATCACCCGTAATCACAGTTACTAGACAGTTTACCCACTGAACTATTGTGTTTTCTCATTAACAAGGCTATATCAAAACAGCAACGCTCCAATGTACATTTATTACTATGCCATTGTAGCCCCGAGAATGTTGTTCTATTGTAAGCAAAGAGCCAATTAAGTTTTGTTGTGTTCCAATCCCATTAGTCTGCAAATGATAATGGACTGATTAACCCTTTCGTGCTCCTTTTAGAAACGAATAAATTATCCTGCTCAACAATGAGATTTCAATGCGTATTAAGGTTTCCAAGATGATTGGTGTGTCAATACCTACAGGAATACTTACGAAGCTTACTTACGGTTTTATAAGTCACCGGAGATTTAGTGGCAAGAGACGAAAGGTTATGTTTGTTTGATGGCGTGGATCCTTCAACGTTACTGAAATTCATTCATGGTTTCATGGACAATATTAGGAAAAAAGTAAGCACACTATTAAAACGCCACCATCTTTACTTTTGCCTGTTATGTCCCCTGCTGAACAAAAGTCTCCTCTAACGATTTCCACACGGACCGTCAGTCCCTAACATTTCTTAACAGTCGGCATCCGTCTGCTACCTGCCAGCTGAGCCATGTGATCGCTCCATCTGGTTGAGGGTTGGACTACGCTTCTTTTCCCATTACGTGGACCCCACTCGACATATAGTACATAATATGTTAGTAGTAATCAAGCTCCTAAACATTTAATTTCAAGCTAAAGCCCATAATAATTGTTAGTTACAAATTACTTATAAACTATGTTAGTAAAACATTTTTCTAAAGAATATACGCAGCTTCTATTTGCATAAAGCGTCGGCTCAATGGTGTGGTCTGTTGCTTTCCGATCGGGAGGGCGCAGTTTCAAATGCCGACACGTACCAATGTGTTTTCGGATTTCCGAAAATGTATGTAGGTAATCCGACGCTCTTACTGTGAAGGAAAACATCGTGAGGAAACCTTCATGCACGCCTGCGAAGATATTCGAAGGTTGTGTATGAAGTCGTCCAATCTGCACTGGGCCCGCGTGGACGACTAAGGCCTATACACCCTAGGTAGGCTCGTGCTCCTCGATGGGGACGTTAAATAGGCTGATGATGATGATACGCTGCTTCTTATCATTAGGCACCTGTACGCGAACATGTACCCAGTGCCTCAAAAAATCACCATCATCATCAGTAATTTTTAATTTGCGCAAAAACATCTATGCGGTGTCAAATATAATGGAGAACGTTCGAGAACTTTGGATGTTTATTTATTCTAATCCACTCAACTCGACATCCATTAGTAGACAAAGGCTGTTTGAAAACAAACATCTCAGATGGAGGTTCGCGTTGTCACTTGAGAAGGCTTCCAGAATATTCCAGAGGCATACTCATTAGGCTTCGGTTGAAGTTTATTTACTTGGGGAGAATAGATTAATATATTGGAATCTAAACGCTTACATAACTATCCTAGCAGACTCCTATGGTTGATATTATATATAAACTGAAATTAAAGCGCAAAAAATTATATATCCACTATCATTAACCAACGCCATCTAGTATCATTAAAAGAAAAGAGCCTGGTTTGTGGTTACTAAACTATAAAAGTATGCAAAGCAAAATAATACATACATGGAAGTATATGAAAATACGGACGGAGTCTCGCCAACAACAAGTGTGTCAAAATTCGGCCAGTTTTTTATGGAAAATTAAAACATTTAGCGCACGTCTGTCAACAGAGCACACAAAAAAAAACTGAAAAGAACATAGCTCAAGTAGTAAAATGGTGCAAAAACAGAAGTGTTCAAAGGAAATAAAACAGAAGTCACTTTTTGTAGTTAAATCAAAAATTCTATTTATATTTTCAAACATTCAAATTGATGTACCAAAAATATCAGAAAATGATTTGTCAAATTTATACATCATGCTTTTATATTTGTTTTTGTACATACATAATAAAATCAACACCTAGACATAAACAGTTATGTTGTTCTTACAGCATGTTTAAGCACACTAATGTATGTATGGATTGAACCCAAAACTTTGGTGTAAAAGCCGATTTATCCACCATTAAAACACATTGGTCATCAAATTCTGTGACCAATCTGGCAATTGTCTGGATGCCATCGTGGCTTTAAAGCTGCCAACGTAACGAAATCTGGCAGTAAAAAAATTAGAATTATTTTCTTGCAATTCGTGCCTTACTGAAACCTCAAACGCAAATTATCGCTATTAAGTCTCAAAATAATATAATAACAAAACGCCTCTTCCCTTAACAACAATCTCCATTCCAAGTCCATAACAAAACATGAGAGTCCGGATTATTAGCGCTAATCTATTAGGAGGGCTCGATGGACCGAGCGCCGACGATAAGACTGTTTCAATTTATCCGGCACAAATGAAATAACACCCGGCCCCAACTAAAATAAAGATAAAATCTCGTTAGTAGGCTCCGTAGGGATGCGGCCTTATAACAGCGGTGCGGAAAAATCGGTAAAACATAACATCTGGGTCAAAGCTGTGAATGAGAATGCAAATCCTTACCGAATTTCCGAATTCGGATCACGTAGTGTAGATTTTCTTTGCCTGAAAGGTTGAAGGTTTTTAATACACAACCATGGGCGTCTTCACATTCTGCTCTTAGAATTGTTTGTTTTGTACAATGGGTTCGGATTAAGTTTTGTGATTTCGATTGTAAGAGGTACATTTGTATAATATAGGTACATAATGTCCAAGAAATGATTTTGTTATGCAAGAAAAGTTTTAAATCCGTCAATTGGCGTTCTGGGATTACGCAAAAGCTCGATGTCATAGAAAGATAATAGGAATGATTTCACTCCGAAAAGTTACAGCCATATTTTTGAATTGCTGAACCTTTTATTACCTCAAGTAATAACGATACAAATATGTATTTTACCTACTCCAATACATTCCATGTGAAGGAAAACATCTTGAGGAAACCGTGCACGCCTACGAAGAGACTCAAATGTTGTGCGTGAAGTTTGCTAATCCACACTGGGTCCGCGTGGACGACTAAGGCCTATACACCCCGTTCAGGTAGGCTCGTGGCCCTCGGTGGGTACGTATAATGAGCTGATGATGATGATATTGCATGCTGCTAACTACGAGTACAGTAGTTTATAAATAATAATTCTGTAAACATAACTTTGTTTTTGAGGAATTAATGATTTAAATTACCCGCTGTCACATGAACGCCATCTTGCGATATTCTCTGATACGCAGACAAGCCCAGGGCGTACACAACCGCGTTGAAACTCGACCTGTTTGTTTGTCCTCGTGTTCATTAGTCGGATTCCAGTTAATTAACGATTTCTTTTCACTATAGCTTCGAGTTAATCAAGAAATATATTTCGCTAGCTATGTCGCTACGTATTTTGAAGGTTAACGGCAGCGAAACATTTTAAAAAATACACGTAGTTTTTTCTGGTGTATGTGGCTCTATTCTGCGATTAATTTATTTGAACTAAGGTTTTCATTTTACTTTATTATGTTTCTAAATAATGTTCATTTTAATATCATTTTATCTTGAAAGCTGTTTTATTAATGCCTTAAAATAAAAAAAATGTTTAACATTAATAATTAAATTCTGTGCCAATATATGCAGAATTTCCCACACAACATAAAAAATAATTTTACTTAAGAATGTTTCACAATCGTTACTAAGAAGTTTCTAGCTTTACAAAGATCACAAATACTGCAATTAACATTTCCTTCAAGGCGTTCCAATTTATCAGCGGAAAGCCTTTCACCTCGTTAACAATACGCCCAGAGTTAAACTCTTTAACAATGCATATCTCTGTAATTACCCGCAGTTACGAAAAAGCACATACAGTGCCGTCTTATTCCTCCAAGGAATCCAACTCGGGGTGGGTACAATTGTGCCCCTATCCCTGGGGCGGCGAAGATGAAAGGAAACCATTTAATGGTACAACCGTTCATTGTTTAACGCGGAGTTTGGAGTTTTAGCGGTTGCATTGGCATTATTTGGCGCCCGCAAAGCGGCATAAATCAAAATTAAACACCAAGTTTTGTAGGTGCTAGTTTGAAATGTCTCCGGGGACCGCTTGCTGGAAATAGTTTTGTTGTTTGAAGCTTTTTGAAGTTGGTGCTCGTTCGTTTGGGGAACGGTTTGTGACGAAACCTAAAGGTAGGTGTTAACCAACATTAATGTACGTTTTAGGGTTCCGTAGCCAAATGGAAAAAATCGGAACCCTTATAGACTAGTCAAGTCTGTCTGTCCGTCCGTCCAAATAACACAACCCCTTTTTTCTCCGAAACTATAAGCACTACACCATTCAAACTTTATACGTATATGTATTCTATAAACCGCTATTAGGTTTTAATAAGAAACTTGAAATATATATATATTTTGGGGTTCCCCATACATTGAACTGAAACTCAAAACTTTTTTTTCATCGTACCCCCACGTGTGAAGTATCAATGTGTAGATCTTAAAAAATGGTATTGAGGTTTCTAATATCCTTTTTTTATAAATTGAATAGTTTGCGCGAGAGACACTTCCAAAATTGAAAAAGTGTCCCCCCACCCCTCCCCAACCCTCTAATTTCTAAACTATGAGGTTGATAAAATCGAAAAAAAAATATGTAATGTACCTGACCATAAAATCTAACAACGAAATTTAGTTTGAACGATTTCTAGAATGTAGTGTTTTTTTATACGACATAACCGGTGAACCATATTTTTTCATATTAAAGCTGAAGTAGGTGCCTAAGTAAAAAAAAAAAAAAATATTTTATGTTACTTGCTGCTGCGGAGCCCTCCACGTGCGAGCTCGACTCGCGCTTGACCAATTTTTTATTAGTTTATACGATATGTAAACCAATATTCATATTCCAAAGTAGTGAAAAAGAAAAAAAAATATGTTAACATCTCAACGTTCGTCGTCCAATTTCTCGTCAATTCCCTTATGTTTAGTAACAAACATAATATATTTTACAAACAAATTTTTGGAATAAAATATCAATACAGATTTGAAAAACCAGAAGTCAGTCAAATTTTATGTATAGCTGATGTTATAAGCATGTAAAAATAACCTGTTATATGATAAAGATCCTGTTAAACATTTCAGTCAAATATGAGATTCAGCACTCATATATATATATAGCTACGCCGACGATATGGTTTTGTTGGCTCCCTCGATGAGTGCCATTCAAAGATTGCTAAAGATATGTGAAGAGTACGCTGGTGTCCATGTGCTCAGATATAATGCGAAAAAGAGTGAGTTATTGATGTTTAAGTCGAAGGGTCATAAGATCACATCAGTACCTGAAGTATTTTTAGATGGTGCACCACTTAAACAAGTTACGCGGTTCAAGTATCTGGGTCACTGGGTAACGGAAGATCTCTCTGACAATGAGGATATCGAAAGAGAGAGGAAGGCGTTGGCGGTTAGATGTAATATGCTGGCTCGCAGGTTTGCGCGTTGTACGGAACCCGTGAAGGTAGTACTTTTTAAGGCTTTCTGCCAGTCATTTTATACGTGCAGCCTGTTGGTCAACTTTACGCAGATGACCATCAACGCTCTTCGCGTTCAATATATTAACGCGTTTAGAGTGATGTTGGGGCTGCCACGGTACTGCAGTGCATCAGGCATGTTCGCTGAGGCCCGTACTGATGGCTTCCATGCCATAATTCGAAAGAGAGCAGCCTCGATGTTAAGCCGTGTTCGTGGGAGCTCGAATAGCATTTTGCGTGTACTTGCTGAGCGGATGGACTGTCCATTCTTAAAGCATTGGGTTCGGCTGCACATTATTTAATCTGTTTTATGTTTCTATTGGTTTTAAATTTTTAATTATTTGATCATATTTGTTATTTTATTTTATTTGTGTGTATTATTATTAATTGCAATTGTATTTTTTTTTTTAAATTTATCGATATAGTTTATCGTAATTTTTTTTTAAATGAATGTTATTTGAGTATTTCTAATTATGTATTTCTTTTTCTTTGTATGTTTGGTTAACTTTATGATATTGAATGTTTCTTTTATTGTTTGCATTTTATGGACTATGTAGTCTGAAAATAAACAATTTGAATTTGAATATATAATCGTCTTTAAGGAGTTTCAGACCATTATCCCATTTATTCCTCCTCTAAAACATGTTTAATTCGAAGTATATTTATTAAAAAATATTAAAGTAACCCTGTATTTCATGAGCCAGAATAAGGGTTTTAACAAATTCGGGTATGTTAGTTACCTTGATTCATAAACCTCACTAACTCACCAATATTTACATATACTCCATCTACTTTTTACCCTATAATAGTTAAATACTCAACAAAGCTAATAACATCTTAGTAATTAGGATCCGGTACTTGGTTATATAATACCATCTCAACAAGTAGACAAGTGGGCACTAAGTGAATGCTGCGCTTGACAACGTTCCACATTCAGAACTCCTTCAACTAGCTCGAGTCTTCCAATTGTTCCGGGGATGCGAACTTCTCAGATCTGTTTGTGTTTACAATTATTTGAACATTTCACAAACGAATTTTCAATTCTGAAAATCATCTCTGAATTCATGGGAAATAATAATAATCTTGATCTTAATTATACGGTAGCTTAAATAAATACACCCATATCACCATTTGATAATGGGATATCGAATCGCAACAGACGCATTAAAAAACGAAGAAACTTTTAAATATTTTAAAGCTATCTTTCGTAGGTCGAATTTTAAATTAAGCTTGAACTTTGCCCAGCACTGATCCCCATTCCATTGATCCAGAGTCTAATTGCACCAAATCACAATGAGTATTTAAGAACACTTGAAGCCCCAAAATATTTAAGTGTACATTCGGTTTTTTTTTAAATCATAAGTATTCAATGATGATAAAATTACATCTTTATTTTTTTACTTTAAATGGAAAATTTTAAGGACGCAAAAATTGTTTTTCCTATTTTTTTGAAAATGGTCTCCAAAATAAATATTTTGTTAGAGATTCAAGTACTTACACTTTATAGAAACTTGTCATATGAAATATATAAAGTATATTAACAGACCCTCAAAATCTTTTATGAATTCAAAATTATCGTAAAGTATATGTTGAAAATGTAAACACGTAACAGTGCGCGGACAAATACAAAATTCAGCCATTCAAACCTGAAAACATCAGGACATAAAATACGAATAAATCGTCGACATTACCATCAGGCGCATAAAGCAGCCCATAAATATAAATAAAAGATTAAACATCATGCGAAAGCTGGGCAACGGGAAGAGATAACAGCTTATTAGCTGTTCAACGCGTCCGCATGTCACCCAACTAATTTATAGCAAATGTACCCAACATTGTAGATAAATTGACCGATAGCGGACCAGGGCCTATGGAGCGCTCCCTAACACCCGTTATTGGGTGTAATAAATGTTATCAATTCAAATCACGGGATGGTAATTCAGGAGGATTTGTGAAAAACATTTCGTTCACATTATACGTTGTCGCTCGTTTCAGTCGAGTTGGCATTCTGTATCGGTGATGAAATGATGATGATGATGAAATTATCATTGTCGTTGTACATCTATTCAGCTATATTCTTTGTGCTTATAATAAGCCTTTTAGGCTTATTTTGATTTGTTTACACTTGGTTTGTGCATGCAGAGTTTACGAATGCAGAGCTTATAAAAGTCTTAGGAAATGATGGTGATTCGCCTTTTATGAAATTGCCAGAACCCCACGATAACAATAAGCTAACTAATTGTTTATCAAAGCAGAATCCTTATAAAATTTTCAATAGTAGAAATGTAAGCAGCCACTTTGCGATCATTGAATCTGCATAGACAAGTTTTCACTTACTATATATATTATACTAGGAACTCCTGTAATTATTTCAGATATTTTCATTAAATTCGATAAAAATATGGATATGTTGTGGTAGCATAAGTTGTAGACACCATACCAAAATATTTATTCGTAGTTATACTTTACGAAAAATATTTAACATCCTTATTTTTAATTACTTTTATATTATGTACAAGTGACAGCAGCGATCGTAATACACTTATTGCTATCACGTCACAGTTATCACAGGTTTGCTAAAAACCGACCAAGTGCAAACCAAACTCATTCGCAAAGGACTCCATAATCATATAACAGTTTAACATAATATATATTACTAAATATCCTAAAGTATTTACGAGTAGGTCATAAGAAAACAAATGCATAAGATAACGTTTCATGCTACATAATAATAACATCAAATCATCAATAAAAGATATAAGTATCTAGATTTCACGGATTTTTAAGTAGGGACTGGTGACAACAGTTGGACAAACAGATAAACGGCATACTCGTTGTAGGCATACTCGTAGTAGGGGTTCCATTTATTTATTTATTTATTTTCTGCTAGTCACATGGTATTACATTGGTGTAACATAAATATAGCGGTACATTGATCACGTGACACCCTGCAAGGGCACTGCAAAAAAAGAGAGCGACGTACATATAATTTATTTATAACCGAGATACATAAGTTTATTAGCTTAACAGTCTATTACTCCTTATCTTCAAAAATTCGTTTAATGTGTAATATGCTTTTTGTAAGAATGTGTTTTTAGTGTTTTGTGAAAATAGTATAGTTTAGTAATTCTTTTATTTTGTTTGGTATATTGTTATAAATCGATATAGTCATCCAATATGGGCCTGATCTAAACTATTTGTAGGATTTAGCCTGCGGACAATTAAGTTTATTTTATATTCTATTATTCTTCTAATTTTAGTATTGGCTGAATAAAGGTTGTGGTATATCTTTACAAATTTACAGGATTCTAATATATAGAGGCATGTTACAGTAAGTATATTATGTTTCTATGAAGTATGATCTACACGATGTTAATTGATCAAGATTGAATAGTATTCTTACACATTTTTTCTGAACCACAAATATATCAAGTAGGCTGTGCTATTACCCCATTAGAACAGATACCATATACCATTCTGGTGTGCGTATGCATAATATGCAGTGAGTGCTGTTTTCGTATCTGTGACTCTTTTCAGTTGGTTAAATGCATAAATAAAAGATGAAAGTTTGTTACTTAGTTTTTGTATATGAGATTTCCAGTTCAAATGGCAATCTATTTCAATTCCCAAAAGAGAAGTTGAAGGTTCAGTTTTGATTTGAGTATTACTGTAATTATATTTAGTGTTAAGTGGTAATTTTTGATATGGTCGAAATTGCATTATTTTAGATTTGTCAAGGTTAAGTAACAAGTTATGTTGATTAAGCCAGTGATGTATGAGTTTTAAAGTACTATTTAACTTTTGAGTTAATTCATTTATATTATTACACGGTATTGAAATGGATATGTCATCTGCAAATAATGTGCAATGTTCATTTATTATTTCTGGCAAGTCGTTTATGTAGATAATAAATAAAATGCATCCCAACACACTGCCTTGGGGTATAGAATTATGTATATTTACCAGTTCTGATCTTACTTGTTTCACATTTCCTGTTGCAAAGTCTGTATGATCTAATTCAACACATTGTTTGCGATTTGAAAGGTACGATCTAAACCATTTGTATGTGATTCCTCTTATTCCTGATTTGTAGAGTTTATCCAAAAGAATATCATATTGTACTCTGTCATATGCCTTGCTGAGGTCAAGCAATAATCCAATGGCGTATGTTTTATTATTTATCGTATTAAGAATATTTTGAATGAATTTAAATACTGCTAGTGAAGTAGATTTGTTTTTCCTAAAGCCATACTGAGATTCATCCAATAAATTATATTTTTCGAGGAACGAGTATAATCTTTTTGACATTGCTTGTTCAATTATTTTGGATGACGTTGGTAATAATGCAATCGGGCGATAATTACTTGGATCTGATTTATCACCTTTTTATGTGCTGGTTTTAATAAGGAAATTTTTAGTGCATCTGGAAAGCAGCCTTCAGAAAAAGACTGATTATCAACAAAGTATATGGTAAAATTATATGTTCTTTACATTTTTTATTAATATTGTAGGTATTTCATCAATTCCATGGCTAGTTTTATTTTAAGATTTGATATAATTTTATGGACTTCTTGGGCTCATTGGGCTGAGGAACATGGTATTTTGGATGGTCTTTGTGTTACTTCTTATGTACGAGTTGTTACTATTTTTATGTGAAGGTTTTTTATTGGATATTTCAGCAAATAATTGTTGAATGCATCTGCTATATGCTTAGGGTTGACATATTTTCATTATTGATTTTAAGTTTTATATTTTGTTTGTGAATTGTGTATTTTTGTTTGTTTCCTGATTTATTATTTGCCACATCTTTTTAATTTTGTTATTTGCTTTATTGTACATATGAATATTATTGATTTTTTTAAATTTATATATAATTTTTTCAACAGTTTTTCATAGGTTTTATAGTAAGTATGAAGTATTTTATTATTTGTTTCAGATATGAGTATTTTTAACATTCGTTTAAGATGTTTTTATACCTTTTGTTAACCAAGACAATTTCCATTATTCTCTATTTTTATAGTTTTTTTAGGTATCGTTTTTTCAAGTATAGTACTCAAAGTGTTTTCAAATGCGTCATAGTTATTTTTGCCCTTTGGAATATTAAAATCAGTGATAGCAATAGCGAATCTGTGAATTGACTTTTATTTAACCACAAAATGAAACCTAGTAAAATGTGATATTTGAATTAATTATTAACAAATATCAAAATATCTATAGTTCATCTCGTTGAACATAACTTGTTTGTCGTGAAAATTACAAAATTAGTGATTCAGTATCAAAATCCCCAGTTATCGTTTCGCTAATTGTTAATTAACAGCGTAATGCATTGTTGAGAGGTTCGCTGAAAGTTCGTAAATGTGAAATGAACTAATTAACACAACACTCGATGACCCAAATCCATGTTTTAGTAATTTCTAAAGTATAATATCTATTTGATCGGCCTTTAATGAACGAAACTTTGAACAGAAACAGAAAGTTAGCTTCAATTGTGACTAGACGGGCTGTTGGATGATAATCTTTGATGACTCATATTTTCCGCGCGATGTGAGTATTTTTTATAAGTTCAACGCACGTTGAATCTTAGGGGTCGGCTACTTTTTCCGCCATTTAAAAATATGTGATTGAATCAAGTTATGAAATTATGGTTGGTTGACATCTTCTTTTTTGAGACCAAAAATATGTTAACCAACCATAAGTGGTAAGAGGTTGCCACTAAGTGAAAAAAAAATAATAATATGGTCATCTAAAACGCTTTGTCGGTTGAAATTGAAACAGCACCATTTGTGCACTTTAAGATATATGAAATACAATAATAATATACATGCTTATTTGTTTTAAAAGAACTACAGTTATTATAAGTTGAACTAATACCAAGTACATAACATCACTTATGAAAAAATGCATGAAATGTTGCAATTAAAGTTCCTATGCATTACAACAGTAAATAGTAAAGCAAATAGTTTTGATTAGCGCTAACGCAACTTAAGACTTTTGACTAAACTGTAAATTAATGTCCGGATTGTCGCACATGTAAATTCCGGTCTGTTTAATTATTCAACAGTACCTCAGGTTGGAACAGGGGTAACTCTGTTATACAACATGGAACTCTGTTTTGAGCCACTTGCGCTGAGAATTTGCCTGAACCTCGAAATACTTCGTTGACTTATGAAATTAGGAAAAATTAGTCATCTAAAACGTAAACTTGAAATTGTGCACTCCAGAAGTAATGTATGAATATTAATAAGTGAAGGAATCATTGTACAATTATATAAGTCCGTTGATTAGATATTTGCCTCATATTGGGTGAACGGATCTAATTAAAGTTTGTATTAAATGTTGCATTAAACTAGGATGATCGAATTGCTCTGTCAACCACAAATCGGCAAAGTATTGTCAATGGTTAGGCTCGAATATCTACAATAGTACTTATAACATTATAAGCCAAAAATTTATAACTTTAGGACTATTATTTATTACTAAATTTATTGCTTTAGTGACTTCGAAGTGATCACAGTTATTGTTTTTACTAATTTAGTACTAGTTTTTCCTAAGCTTCGAATACTAATTGTGTATGATAAAAACATGTTACTTATTACATTTACTACCCGTATCTCTTTTGTATTTTATGGTTACCTAATTATTGCGGCAATAATGTCCTTATAAATTAAAATCTGCTTTTTCACATGATCTTTGCTATCAATAATTACTTACCTTTTGAACTATACCCGTCTCTTTTCATCTTATTACCGTTCATATGACTGTATCCAGTTAAGAGAGTCCTGAATTCATCCAATTTAGGCCAGACAATAAGCTTTTTATAACTAATTCAATGTCAGTCCGTAGGACTTCTTGAAATCTTCTTAAACTCAACGAATCCTCACCAGCCAATGTTAAATCTTGATGAGCAACTAATGAGGCTCTGAGGACACGCCAAAAGTAAAGTTCGATTTTTTTTGGTTTTCATGTTATTTTTTTATAATTAAAAAAACACAGAATACATAGTAAAGAAGAAAATTAGAATATTTTGCTATACGAGTCAAATAACAGACTAGGATTCACACATCTCAATAATTGAATAGAATAGACAGCTTTTCAAGAGACTGGATTTTCCTGTACATTGTAGCATTCTCACATCCCGATAATTAAATAGAATAGACAGTTTTTCAAGGGACTGGATATTCCTGTACATTGTAGTGCTTGTAATGTGTTAGAACTGAAAAAACTGTTCTTGTTCCGCTTCCATTCATGGCGGCTTCAATTCTATTACGCACGTATTCCTTAGGAATCGTTTCTTTGCTATGGATCTACCCGGATGGTATCACATTAAGACTTAAAACAGGAAGGGGGGGACACACACATTAAAAATAAATAGCCTAAAATCTGCTACGACTTTAGCAAGATACTTCTTTCCAAGTAAAACCTTATTTTTTCCTTCCAAACTGAAGCAAAGGAATTAATATTCATCATGACTAGAAGCGAGTGCTTCGAACTGACTATGTAAATGAACCTCCGGTTTTAACGCGTCAAATCGCTTAGTGGTGCCCTCCACGACTTAGCACGGCTCGTGTAAACCCGCTCCACACACAAAGAGGATCGCAATTAGAGGAGTCGTGAAACTGAAAAGAAATCCATTTAGGCGTAGTGCTTACTTTGTTTAAGCGTGTTATATGCTAGCTTGGTGTGCTATAATAGTCTTATGTATCAGATATTTTATCTATTTCGTGACCGTTAACAAAAGTCTAGAAATTTTATGGCCAAGTAAGTCTTTTATTACTTTCTTGATAATAAAGCGATGTCATGTTCCATATAAAAATATTTATGTTTGGAGAATTCATTAGTATATTTAGAACATCAAATAGGTTATTACTGATTACAGTTTCCAAAGGGGCGGTTGTTTTTGTTATTGAACTTATTATTTTCAAGTCTTATCCACCAACAGTCCCTTTCATTATGTAGATTGTCTGGAACCGATTGTATCGAACACAAGAAAAATTGACAACCCATAATTTATGAGTTTTAAATGCAATTTCAACAAACATCACGCTCACCTATCCAATCTAATTCATGTACAGTAATTGATAAAATACCAGCAATCATTAATTAATTGCGTCCATGGATGATTAATACGAGGTAGTTAATCCACGAGTGTAAAGTTGTAACAGTACAATGTATAGAATAGTTTATAGTTTGATTTAGCAGTAACATGTTACACAGTTTAGGAAATTATAATCTCATGGTAAATGCAGATATTATGTGGGACGTACGCCAGTTTAAGTCTTCAGGGCCTAACTTTGTCTAACTCACGTGTAGCCTTCCTTTAACGCAGGCTCTAGTGATCTAACAAGATAATTGATTGATCTATTGGAATTGACGGTTCCAATCTCTAAGACCATTGCTACATATTCCCCCAACTCGAGCAGTACCCAATGCAGATCTCATTCATTTATTATAATACGGAATTCATATTTGAACTATATAAAATCTTATAGCGGTAAATTGCGACGCAAGAGTAAAATACATGTAATCAACTGAAGCAATACGGCGATTTTTGTTTATGGTTCATTCGAAATACATTTGACGTCCCCCAAACGCATCCCACCGGACACAATCCGAAAGCAATTGGATACTTTCGCGGAGCATTTAAAAACAAAAACGGTAGCAATCCAGCTGAACATAACAATCAAATGAAAAGGGCAACGGAACTTTTGCAATAACCATTTATATTGATAACGGTCTAATTGTCTATTAATTAAATATTAAAATGCCTGGCGCGGTATCTAAAAACTTTCCTCCACCATTAAACTAAGGTGTGGTGTAAATGTTCTTGTTGTATTTTTAATCGACTTCAAAGAGGAGGTTACTCAATTTGACCGTATATATATGCTTCTTTTCATGTTTATTCGCGGATATCTTTGTTGTTTATGAACCGATTATGATGATTATTTTTTATTGATAGAAGTGAAGTGAAGAAACAGAAGTGATTCCATTTTAAGAAAGAGTCTGTTGATGGAAACCAGATAAATAGAGGAAAACTTTTTTATGTTTGTTCGCAGATGGAGCATAATATATCCGTCGTTTATAAAACGCATGACGATTCTTTTTTGTTGGAAATTGAATACTTCAAAAGTGGTTCCATGATAACGAAACCGAAATGATGAAGGGAGATCAGAGATATCGAACTTCTAAAAATCGACTCAGATTGACTGCTACTTTATTACAGTATATTTGTTCCAGTGATTATTTTATTAGGAATCACTCAATATTGTAAAAAAAAATTAACAAAAAAAATTTTTTTTCTCGGATACTGCATCTGTCATGTTCAGCGGACTAAGCGTCCCGTTCACTTAATGTCATAAATACACTTTTTGATCGCTTTCAGCCGCCATTCGCCTATCCCCTGGGTTATCTTGTTAAGGCGCATGTCCCGTTCCGATTATTCTCATAATGGCCACTTAAAGGGAGGCTCTCGCGTTTAGAGGGATTAAACCGAATCCTAATGCAGCCAGTCTTTTAAATTGTGCGATACAATTATTACGATCGCTTAGATTAAATGCTTGCGTAAATTGCAATGGACTCTTTTTGCAATGCAAAAAAGGAGTTTAAAAGTACTTACTTAAGTTCTTTTTGGTTTTATTTGAGCTCATGTTATAACTCCTTTGATATATATTCTGATTTTGATTATCTTGCTTAAATATCGATTTTTTAAATTTACTCCAAAAACTCACATCTTTGTTATTACTTTCATCGCCAAATCAAACTGCGCCGTCTATTGCCAAATGGCAAAATTATCTTCCACCTTGTATGAGTTGATACAAAATATGCGACAAACTATATTTCCCTCAGCTTCAAATTCCGGGCATCGGAAGAAAGTCATTAGTATCAATTAAAAAAAGCTATTTGATCTTTGATACATACATATTCACACAAACATGGAGTCTTATACTCTTCAAATTATCAAAGTTACTTGATTAGGGCTCGACCGTGTAGCTTTAGCCTGTCTTAGCGTGAACAGCTGACGATTGTGCAAGTCCTAAAAATATTATTTCAATTCCGTTCATACTGTAGAAGGCGCATTGAGCAGTTGGCTCCGGAGTATCTTGGACGGTAGACGTTTAGGTTACCAATGCGCATTGTAGCGGATATGAGTGTAATGGTTGGGAAGTCGGTTTATATACCAAGGGTTCCGGGTTCGATCCCCGGTCAGTAACAAACATTAATTGAACGTGAGTTATTGTATTAGTCTAGGTGTTTCTAAGTATCATCATCATCAGCTCATTTAACGTCCCCACCGAGGGGCACGAGCCTACCCGTATAGGGTGATTAGGCCTTAGTCGTCCACGCGGGCCCAGTGCGGATTGGACGACTTCACACACAACCTTCGAATCTCTTCGCAGGCGTGCATGAAGGTTTCCTCACGATGTTTTCCTTCACGTAAGAGCGTCGGATAACGTACATATATATTTCGAAAATTCAAAAATACATTGGTACGTGTCGGGATTTGAACCTCAGCCCTCCCGGTAGGAAGGCGACAGTCCACACCACTGAGCCACCGACGCTCCTAAGTATAATAATAATAGTATAAGTTTCTAAGTATAATATGCATTTATTTACATAAAAATCATATTAATATGTGTATCCGTTTTTAGTACTGATATTACTGTTTATTTAAAATTTATATATTATGTACGATATGGGCCCATAAAGTTACTTATTAAATGATTCATATAAGCATATTAAACTAATTTAAGCATTTACGAGTACGTTCAACTTTAAAGTTTATTTCCTTGTTTACAGGTAGCTGGCGTAGTAGGCCGAGCTGATGTCCTGGCGTGTGTCTTTTTCCTATCTTCTCTTCTTCTTTACCATGGGTAAGTTAGGAACTTCAATAAGTTCTGCTTCAGTATTAAAATTCAAAGGTGAAGGTAATAACATTGCCCAAGGTGTTTTTCGTAAATAACATAAAAATGGAAATTAGTTTAAGAACAATATAATTTCTAGCATAATTAATCAAATTAATTCTGATAGGTTCGTTTCACCTGCTACTGCTGTTTTAGGTGTCGAACATAAACTATTAACGTTGTGATTCTTAGTTTTGGGACATTCACTGGTTTAAACTAGGTGGTAGATACCACGCAGTGACAGATAATATAATCGTCCCGTGAAATAGAAGTATTTTGCACGGCTTGTTTCGGAATGAGGACACTGTACTGTAAAATTACTGGGTATAAGAGACCAAACATTTGTTGCCTCGGGAGCCGGTTGCAGTGCGGCATTGGTAAAGAATAATAACTGTTGATCAGTTGTTAGTCTCAATCAATGCCGCTCTGTCATGGTCAGGCATATCACTTACCATCAGGTGAACATCCTGACCGTTCTGTACACTTCGTAACTTAAAACAAAATTAAAGCTTCTTCAATGTACTATAAGTAGCTCAAAATTAAATATCTGAAAGTTTTAAGTTAATACAAGCGGAATTAATAACAGAATAAGGCTTTTTGTTTAAGTTTAACGCCTTATTCCCAATTTTCTGTTGGCAACAATACGCACAACTAGCGTAAAGAGGTATTAGCCGAACTGTTATTCCCCTTTATATTTTAAACGAATACGTTACATCAAGTCATATTATAATGTATATAAAGTGACAATGTAATTAAACACTGTCAGCAACAAAATGACAAAACTTCTAAACAATACTTAATAAATTGCAGTCGTATAAATACAACACCTCGAAATTAACGATAATAGTTATAGTAAACAGTATGAGTTGCTACAAGTAAGCTTCTCTGCAAACGAGGTTGCCTATTTACCTGACAAAGTGTTACCCAGGATGTCACATAATAATTCAAAATCAACAAGGGAATATAACTTCCCTCTCACAACAATTACACCAATGCTCCTGACATCTGTAATTTACTGTTCAAGAAAAAGATCAAATTACGATGTCAGGAGATGGAAGAGCTCTATGATTAGAATTATAAATTAATTTGTATTAATTTATTACAACAATCTGGAAGCAGTTTATCTACTTTTATAACTTATCTAACACCATTTTCTTTTATTTAATTATGTATAATACGTGTAGATAATCTTGCTGTATACCACATCCTTGTGTGTTAACAGTACACCTACAAACTATAAAGCCATATTCCAATGTTTAATTAATGCGTTTTGTGTTATCAAATAAAAATAAACCGCTTATAAATTAAGATGTGCAATTATACATAATGTACAATATCAACTTCTTTAGACGACTTCAAAATGCATTTTCGGATAGATCACGTTCATCAATGGCATGCAGAAGAAAACAATTTGTATGGACTTCTTTTATTGTTTGTTTTTTTTGTTTTCTCTCTTCTTTTTTTTTTTTTTTCTCCTTTTTCTTTTTTCTTTTTTTTCTTAATTTTTTTATCCTTTTTCTAATGCGGTTCGAAAATAATTACAATATTTAGCAAAGTACCGACCTAATATATTGTATTTTTAAATTTGATAATCAGTGACAACCCTACTGGCGACACGTACTTAGTTGTACTTATGCATAGTTTCTCCGTTGTTAGTAGTTTTGCGCGGTGCCAAACGCGACTTTAGCGCTTTATTTTTATTGCAATACATAAAGTCAAATACTTTGCTAACGATATTCTTCTTACTTACTGGATTATATTAGTTTGTATGGTAGGCAGTATAGAAATGATTGTTTTTATTTAAAAATGCAATTGACCGGAGATTAATATAATAAAATGACACTGACAACTGCTGTTGGCCACTGACAGTCTTTACAGCTTCACCGGGCAATTATTGAAAAACGGTTTTTTTTTAAAGTTGGCAGTTTGTTTGTTTTATTTCGGATGGAGTTTGGTTGGTCGTATCTTATGGCGATATTGTAACAAATCAAGACAACTATAGAAACAGCGGCGCTCTCAGATGCGTCACTTTCCCTAGAGCCAATTGAGAGTAATATTTTTAAATAACTAAAAACGCATATACAACTGGTATTTTAAATAAAATTATCAGTTTAAATTTCCTGACCATTTGAACTTCTTAAATGCAATATTTATTAATTTTACTTGTAATAATTCTATGTCATGTTTCATTCGTGAATTTATGGAATCTTGTTCCAAGAGTAAAGTTATATTTAATATGGAAGTACGTGCCGTATTGGCAATACTTGGCGTATATTGGAAGCACCATGTTAGAGAAGTACGTGACAGCAAGTTGATTTTCATGTCGAGACAAGTTGGAAATCAAATCTAAGTTATTGCAAAATGGTGTTTTGTTGAATTACGAACTGTGCGGATTTTGCTTTATATTGTTTGTTGTATGATATCCTTCATTATTTCTGTATGAAATAACGTCTTTCATTAATTTTTTTTTAGAATATTTAGATATTTCTTTACAATAATGACCAGCTAGATTTCCAATTAAATTCGTGCTTTCTACTCTTAAGCAAGATGATTGCCAGATCATTGTCAGGCCCTAGCATCCTAAACAGAGTGTACATCTGAAGTCCGTTTAGGATTCTTTTTTCTTTCATACAGACTTTTCACAGATTTACCGAGCAAGTGGCGAGCTTAGATATCAGCCTTAAAAACATATCATGTATCCCAGAATTGGGACTCGAACCTTATCTTAGGCCGTAACGTCGACGTTACAGAAGGGTTACCTAGTCCGGGGCAATTTTCACCCCATACAGGTACTAAATGTTTGGGTGAAAATCGCCCCTGTAAGAATTTCGCTGGCTGCAGTGTCCTCATTCCGAAACAGAAAATGACACGGTTTCACGGTACAATCAAATGGCCCTGCGGCGTATACCTACCTTAGTAGGTATACGCAGGGCCATTTGATCATGACTCAGAATCGAATCCATCATTTAGTACTTGATACTAAAATACTCTTTATATTTTCCAGGTCTGCAGGTAAGCACCGCGTCTGGTCAAGCGTGATGCTAGCAGCGCTCAGCATGCTGGCGAAGGAGACTGGACTCACTGCTCTTCTCTTCAACATAGCTTTGACTTGTACAGATGTTGGAGTCCAACACAAGGTGGTAACGATTTTACAATGCTCGTATTTTAGTACTAATATTTCTAGGTTGCTGCTGGTAGCTTTCATCGTTCACCTATCAAGTAGCAAGCACATGTTGCTCTTAGCTTAAAAAATACGTAATATGACTGACTGTGCTCCCTTGTTTCCTGGTGAAACTGTGTAAGCTATTTGTGGCTAACAGCAACAGTAAGATAGAGCCTAAAGGCAGCATAAAGTGTGACCCGAACCTCTGCTTATGGTGTTTCAGGGAGATAGATAACTTATATATGTTTAGGAGAAAAGCAATTCTTTACGTACTGGCAGCGCAAATAACTAACTGGTCGAACCTGCAGGGGTCGCAAGGATAGCTCTTGGTGGAATCACTTTTATTGCTTGTTTTATCACTATAAAAAATACCCTTAAGGATTCCTAGCGACCAAAGCGTTGTTTTATAATCCTTTATTCACCTATTAACTTTTCACAAAAATGCTGAATAACAGACTTTGTCATTTGTTTCATGTTATGTGCTGGTTTATTTCATAACTTGCAAATCTCCTGGTGATTTAGATTAATCTAAAATAATACTAACAAAACTAGGTCCAGAAAGAAAATATTTTAAAATATATTTATTTTTGCAACAAATATTTAAAATGAAATTTACGGACAATGGTTTACTAAATTGGTAGAGCACAAACAACTATAACTACCTACGTACCCAATATTGCCTATGTAGATATTATATATTATATATATTGCCTCTAATCAAGTAGGTGCTAAACTACCACGAATATTTAATTATTATATTTTTCTGATAATTTCAGGCCATCTTTAGCTGTGAAGTGGCGTTGGAAATGTGACAGCGTGTGTGGAAGAGTCACTAGAGTGGTGATAGCTCTAATCCTGCTGGCTGGAGTCAGGCTGACTTTGCTCCAGGGATCCCTGCCCGCTTTCTCAGCACAGGATAACCCACCAGCATTTCACCCTTCTTTTACAGTCAGGTAATTGAAAAATAAAGACAACACGTTATTTTATGCCTATTTTATTATTTGAATTAGATCATAATAAAACTCAATTACGTAATGAAAACTGCTGATTGATGGAAGATTATCACTGTTACTACTTCTATTTTGAGTAGGTTTTTTATGTAATTTATTTAGCATCTTATAACAAAATAAAAGTTCACTCACATTACATAATCATTATTCTCCTATTTTAAAAAAATGATAGACATTTGAACAAATACTTGTATGGAAATTTATTACCAATTAAAGCAAAATATAAACTTTTTCAAAGTACAATATTCAATAACCTTGACCTCCATTTCCAATGGAATTCAAAATATTGGGATACCTATATACTGTTAGTGAACAGAAACTATAAACGTAAAAAGTCCAACAAACAATTAAACGGAATGATTTTCACTATGTGCAGCTAATGTTATAGTCGAAATACCTACCTTTAGTATCAAAATAAAGGAATGTCAGGCTAAAATAATAAAATTTGACTACTTATCATTCTTACAATCCATATTCTGATTTAAGATTTGGTGGGATTATTTTAAGATTATTATTTTTATCCATATTTACTTTCTTGAATTGATTTGAATGTTCAATTTAATTCGATGTTAAACACTAATTTTGATTTTAAATTAGATATTACTGTTTATTATGATAATTGAATTTATTTGGTTGAAACTTACCTGTAATACAGATTCTTATTATTCCAGGTATGACATTCTGCTACTTAGCGGCGTTCAACTGGTGGCTGCTTCTGTGCCCGTGGACTTGAGCCATGACTGGCAGATGGGCTCGTGCGCTGATCACCAGCGCTGGGATCCAAGGAATCTGCTCACCTGCGCAGCACTACTCGCACTGTTGGCTCTCTCTTGTAGATGCTTTTTAGATCTAGAGGTAGGTGTTTTAACTGTCATGGATAACGTATAGAACAGACAACTTATATACAATATTATAAAATAATTAAATACGTATACAATATTTAGGTACCGAATATAAGACATATGTCCAGCAGTGGACTGCGATAGGTTGAAGAGATATAATATACGTGGTAGACTATTTTGATCACGCTCAAAATTCATACCATATATTAGTTAATTTATATATAAATATTTAATACGTTCATTCACTGCATTTGTGTACCGGTATAAATTTTATTACATGAAGTCATACATTTTATTACATGAAGTACTAATACAAATTATATCTATGTAGTACTATAAAAAATAGAAATATAAGAAAGAAAGAAACCTATTTATTGACTTAAAAAAATACACAAAGAGAAAAATATTACATATTATTACGCCTAACATTAAAAAGGTCAAAGTTTTCGCCACAGCTTAAGCCATTTCGACGCATAAATAAAGCGTCGCATAGCGCCGCTATTCTATCGGAATTCGTATTATTTAACATAATACGAGTACAAATTCATCTACATCAAAAATGCAGATGGATATGTATACCATGTTTGTTTACGAATATTTTTCCCAATTTTCAGTTGCAGCGTCACACTTCCTGCTGTGGGGGATTGATGTGCTGGTGATACCTTACCTACCGCTTCCAATCTTCTGTCACCGTCGGATTTGTAGTAGTGACGAGTACTTACATCCCAGGTAATTTTGATACTTTATTCGATATTTAGTGACCAAAGTCATTGCGGCACAATCAGTTTATTATCGCAATGTTCTGTTTTATTTGAGTAACCGAAACATTATATTTCAATATAAAATGTATTTTTTTCGAACGACTTATCGTCTTAGCTGCAGATGATTCACATTGGTGGCGTAATGGCTCCCAACCCAAAAATGTGGGGCTCTTTGGTGAGGACTGTTTGTCCGATTGGAAGGTGAAGGTTCTTACGCCACATACCAGTCTTTTGAATTTGCGAAATTATATTGAACGTTTATCCGACCCCTGAGGCTAAGGAAACATCGTGAAGACCTTGCTAGCCTACGAAGATATTCATAGATTATGCGTGAAGTCTCCAACTGCACTGGTCATGCGTGGACGACTACGGCCTATACACGGTCCGTTACGGGTAGGCTCGTGCCCCTTTGTGGGGACGATAATGAACCGATGATGAATTAAATAATGCTATCATTGTCCTCAAGCGTGGGATCAGTAATCATCACAGCATACGGCATCCAGCTGTTATGGCGATGGCGGCGAAGCAGCAGACGCTGGTTGGTGCTGGGAGTGGCTGCGCTGGTCGCTGCAGGAGTCGCCCGGACTAACCTCAGAAACAGAGATTGGAGAACAAGGGAAACTTTGCTACGGTAAGTTATTGGTGTAAGACTCGAAGACCTTGTTTGTTGAAGTAGCTTCAAGAGATTTCTTTTTGAATTTTCTATTATTTTATGATTTACCAAAATTAATTGTTACATTTCCGTTATCACAACAATCAATTCAACTGTTTAACAACTAACCCTTTAATTGCCGCATTTGCATATAATCAAATACGTTACGTCAAAGTGACAATACAATAGAAAACGTAATCCAGACTTTTTTAAAAACTTGTATTAAACATACATATTTTGTAATCAAAACTACAAAAGATTGATGAAAACCGATGTAACGATTATAAATTTGTTGCAATGTTTAAATGTTGCCTAAGGTGAAATTGATGAACATTAACCCATTGAACGCCGGGAATCCAGACTCAATATAAAATTTATTTTTCTAGCGCCACAAGGCGTGATTGGCGGACAAAGAGTGTTTGATTTCATCCATCGTAAAAGTCCATAAAATCAAAAAGTTGTGACTGTAAAATAATATGAAGTATGTATGTCTTTTGGGAGTCAAGTTAGCACTAAGTCCTGGCTACTATCTCATAATGGTAGTCGTTAATGGAAACATATCCTCGCATTGGGCTCGCGTGGTGTTCTTGTCATCGCTACCAGCTTTTACCATATTCCAAGTTTATTTAGGGTCAAGCAAATACTAGTACACTGTAAACTGCCCTTCCTATTGTAAATATCATATCTAAATATTCAAAGGTATATAATCGCGGACAAACATACATGTGTTATGTATATTCCTAACTTTTTTACGAAATAAATAATATTTGATTTGATTAAATACATACTAACAGTAAAATACGTAAATACGTAATATTTAAAGTTAAAGGGTCTAAAAGCAATCTATGTCACCACTCAGTCATAAACAGGTTGCAGCGACAGTATAACGTGCTTCAATGGTCCATTAGTGTAAGATTTGTTGTTGTCCATAATAATAAATAAACAGGTCAAATTGAGAACCTCCTTTTTGAAGTCAGTGAAAAAAGGTTGCTCATTTTGTTTCCATCCAACAATTTAACCATGAACGCCATCTATCTGTTGAGTGCTGCACTATTTTAACTTAGAAAGCGAATGGTTTCATAGACGTTTCATGTTTCAGATCGGACTTGTCAGTTTTGCCGCACAACGCGAAACTGCATTACAATTTCGCGAATTTCCTAAAAGATATCGAGCAACAAGAAAATGCCATTACACTACAAGGAGGCGCTGAAGTAAGTTAATGTATCTTATGAATTGTGCTTTGAAAATAAATAAAATGAGACATACAATGTCTCTTGTTCTTAACAATGGTCTGAATTTTAATTACAGGAAAGTACCTAATATCAATCCATCATTATAGCTAATTATGTCCACCTTGAACGAAGGGGAGGCCTAATGATTTCACGCGGGCCGATCTTAGCAGTTGACATCCGTCTGCTACCGCGCCACCTTAACCAGGTCATTCGTCCATCTGGTTGGTTTAGCCTACCTACCTAATATGTACATAAATAATAGGTTCCAAGATCTACACTGACTGACTTAGATTACCGGCTCGAAACATATCCAAACTAAAAGCATAACTATGGTGGACACTAATAAATGATATTGAGGGAGAGTCAGAAGATATTTATTAATTATGGTTTTTTACCATTATGTTATTTTTGGTCCATACCTGTGTATTTGACGACCCATTTGGTGTACTAAAGACGTCGACTGCAACACTAACCGCCTTATTCCAAAACGTGGACTAAATGTAGTACTGGGATTAAACTTGGTTTAAGCCATGGACTAAAAAAATCCTTATTACAAAATGAGGTTTAACGCTTAGGTTCGGACTATCTGTGGTGCTAAATTTAAACCCGTGTGACACCTAGTTTAACAGTGGACTAACTTTGTTTTGAGGTTATACTTAGATTTTTTGTAACATTGTATTTAGTTTACGATCATCAATTATGTCGATTTAATGGTTTTTAAGATTAAGGTATATAAGAGACCTCTCGGCGTATTGAATTTGAATTACGTGCAGCGCCATATTAAAGAATTACGAAACGTTTTGCCAAAACAATTGTTGATGTTTTACATGACCATTTCACCAAAGACTCCCATGAATGGCCTTTGATACCCAAATGGGCTCGCCATAAAGTAATTGAATACATGTCAGTTTATCTAGAAATTTAAATATTTGCTTAATTTTCATTAGATTCATGATGATGCAGCCGATATAGGTACATGGCGTGCTTTTATAGTACAACTGATCAGTAAGATATGGAAATAGTGGCAAAAAACGTGTCACTTTAAATGGACAGAAAGGAACTGAAAAAAAAAACAAGAAAATACAACGGTATTGTATTTTTAAAAATGTAAATGGTGCAATTAACTGTGCTCATATCGGAGATGAAAATGTATGCTGATGGTAGTCTGATATTTAATAAAAGAAAAGGATATTACATGAGACTTGTTTATTTTTCTCTTGCTGATACATCAATATTTATAAATAACAAAACATTTTTATTCAACATTATAACATTTATAACAATACTATTTCTAATTAAAATTAAATCAATTTTAACATTTAACATCAGTTCCACTCCACTTCCACCATTTCAAGCTGCCTTTTCTTGAACTCATTACTGAAAAAAAATGTGATTTTAAAAACAATAGTGATATAAGTATGTAAAGTTATGCGCCATACCAGCAAGAAAGTATGATTTTTTAAGAATGCTTGTCAAAGTTATTAGATAATTTCTATATACATATAAACAATTGTATTGTTTATTATCATTTTAATTTTGGGTCTCTCTGTACCCCTACTATATTTGTGTTACATAAAATATAATATTTCATCCCAAGTTTTTACTTTCATTTTATTTGACTATTCACCTTGCTTTTTATATCCAGTTGATACTGGAATTAACTCATTTAACAAATGTATTCCTTAGTTCCTTCATAATGGCCAGTCTACAAACATATGTTTTGCTTTAGCCACCATGATAAGTGGAATCTACAATTAAAGATAATTTACGTTTATTACATGTTTCAAATCTGTTATATTAAATATGTTTGAATTCTATACTTTAATATTTAATACAAGATCCAATTCGAGTTTACTACATTATGTAAAAAAAATCAAGACTTGAGTCAATGTACATTTACTATTGTGAAATATATTGAACTTCAATTGCATTTAAATTATAAAGAAATCATATGTTTCACTACCTGATAGGTAAAAGCAATAAGTATATATAAAACTTACTTCATTGATATATTCTTCCACTCTTCAGTTTTTAATACAATTATGTAATTTTTTGTGATTGTTTATCAAAATTGCAGTGAAATGGAACTTTGCATCGCTTGTAGTTACACAATATTTTACTGCTGTTTCTCAATGATGAAATATAGAGAATATCATTGCTTTTTCTTTAGACCTCGAATTTTCATCTTACTTTTTTTCTGCTGTTTCCGACTTATTTTCACAATTTTAACCCACGACTTCTCATACAGAGTCACAAAATAGTAATACTTCGAGTCAGTACAACATTATTAACACAATATAACAATAATTCCTTTATTTATTTGCATGGTATTTTATAGGAACAATAGAGCTCTTTCTTGACAGTCAATTACTTTTCAAATTACGCGCTAACTACGCTCGTGTCATAGGAATCAATAAAATATATCATTATTTTAAACAAAACTATAACTTGTTTGACGGATTGGAACTTAAAAGAAGAAATATTGCTTTAAAATTTGTTGTTTATTTTTAAATATATTTATAGCCTCAAAAGTACAAAGTTGATTGCAACGTTAAGAGAAACGGAATGTCGTACTGAACGAAGTCATTATAAAAGAATGAACGAAAACTTAGAACAGGACTATCTTTGGTTTACCTAGTCAATGATTGGTCTACGTTTTGTAATAAGATCACATTTTAAGCCTGGTATTAACTTTAATACCGTAACAATACAAGATCAGTTAGTCCAGGTTTAAACCAGTTCTAAATCACTTTTTTGTAATAAGACCGTAAGAGTTCCGGGTTCGATCCCTGGGCATTACAAACATTTGTGTGCATGAACATGTCTGTTTGCTATGGTCTGGGTGTTTTCTATGTATAATATGTATGTGTATACAAATATATAAGTATGTTTATCCGTTGTTTAGTAAAATTGGTTATTCAGTCCTTACAGAACAGTTATGAAAGTCAAATGGAGATACCACTGGTTCGGGAGGAAGTTTTCCACTGAGAAGAAACCACCAACAAACTCAGCAGTCAAAAAAATTGTGTTTAATTTAATTAAACTAATTATATAAAGCAAATTATATTCACAATTTTATCATATTAAGTATAGGTACAAATTAATATATATAATAATAGTACCCAATATAGGCTTTCCGCTTAATTTGGGGCTAGATGGCGCTGTATGAATGTCAGTAGAGATTTGTTTATTTATATTTATACGCAAGTTCGGTTTGTGCAAGCCGTGGCAGTCTATAACAAAGGCATCGCTTAATCATGTATTCATGCTTGCAAAATACTGTAATTAAATCTAAGTGTATGTTCTTGTTGGTTGTCCAAATAAATATAAAAATATTATGCAAGATCTTCCTTAGAGTAAACGATAAAAAGTTTTTTTTTCTGAATTCAGATTGTGGCCGAGCTACGCATCAGCGCACAACAACTTGGGAACGCTGGTGGTGGCCAGCGGGCGCGCTGAGCACCACTTTTTACAAGCACTACGGCATAATGCGGACCATCTCAATGCGCGCTATAACCTTGCTAAGTTGTATAGGTATGTACTTATACAATCCATACGTTTTGTATCTTGTTCAATTGGACGTGTTTACGCAAAAAGGACCCAACCCACAAGGAGGTCAAAAATGAAACTGGCCTCTGGGGTGTAAATTAGCCTTTAGTATAAATACCATCAACAATATATACATATTTAATATATTAATCGATGGTCGTTACCATCCTACATGTATGGCCCTTATGTTTTAAGTCACTCAAAAACGACTCAGTCTCCTTGGATTCATATAGAGAAGTATCCATTCAAAAAGAATGACCTTAAAATAATATATCAAATTAAATCCAATACACTTTGAATCCTTTTTGATAATGTACACTTATTATACAATAACTAATGTGCAATTAAAACTTAAACTTCAATATCTCAAATGTGTCATTTTGTGGGTTGGATCCTTTATGTGTAAATACGTCAAATTATTCGAATAGTTAAACCTACTGCGAATACAAGCACATTCCGACTCTGTAAGTCTCAATAAATAATAATAGCTGGTTAACACCCATACTAGCCCTTGTGATGGAGTTTTGAAACTGCCCTAGTAACTTGTTTTTTGTATTAATTGCCGTATTTGCAGTTGAGATCTACGGCCTGATATTCCTACAGAGAAGTACCGAATCATTATTTTCATTTTCAAATACTTTAAGGAAACTAAAAATGCCTTTCCGTACCATGTACGATACAGTTTTATTTGCTATTTTATTATTTTCCCTGTTCTCAGGTTACCTACTTGACAGTATTTGTTTTGATTATGATATTTATTATGAGGGTGAATGTTCTAGAAAAGACATTTTCAAATAAATCTCTGACGTGCATGTCCTTTGTCACTGTATCATGCGTTGATCTCGCATTGACGCACTGAGATGATTTGTACAGGAACACTCATGTTAGTTAAATAAACATGTTTATTTATTACTTTGTTGCAAAGATATATTGGGTTATTCATAATTTAAATAAAGTATATTGTACAAAGTACAACAACTTTGCTTTATCATAGAGCAAAATTATAGTAAAACTAGTTTTTTCGTGCGACTTTGTCCGCGTGGAATAGTTACTTTGGCCTAACGCTCTCTTTACTCCGCTACTTCTTTTATATAGGTGAGTTAAAACTGCGATATCTCAAAGATATTCATTTAAGTTGAATGATGTCAAGGGCAATTTTGTTTGAAATGAAATACTTGTGGTAACTAAGGTATTTATTTGGATAAGGATTAATATCATATTTAAGAAAACATCTTCGCAAATGATGCATTATTTTAGAAAATATGTTCAGCAAATAATATGTTATAGGGAGCTAACCTTAAAAGATAGACATATGCTGTCGCGGGCTTATTTATAGACCTTTAAAAGGGGGACAATACTGTCATACATTACTTTTGCAAAACGTTAACCGTTTACGCAGCGTACGGAGCGGAAGCTCCAAGTATAAAAAAAACCCAAGGGATTATTTCGCAATATGGTAGAAGAGCAGGTGAAGTTGGCTTGGGTCTAAAACTTGTTGTGACTCAGTATAGGTCAGATTGCATACATAACTTGTACATGTAACTAGCTGTTCCCCGTGGTATTACCCGCGTTATATGGTATTTTCCCGCAGTATAACATAACCTAAAATCGCTTCGTAACGTCTCGCGACGCGAAAACATTGCTTTATGTTTCCAAAATAAAGTTTTGTTTAAAATGAACGTTTGTTTTACCATATTACATCAGCTATTCGCCAAAAAAAAGGCTCGTCGTCCAAATCCATTCAGCCGTTTCAGATATTACCCAGAAACAAAAGACAGACAGGCGGACGGACAAACAGACAGACAGACAAAAATGTATAAATTTTTATTTTGGCATATGTCATCATCATCAACTCAAAAAATGTCCCCACCGAGGGGCATGAGCCTACCCGTATAGGGTGATTAGGCCGTAGTCGTCCACGCGGGCCTAGTGTGGGTTGGACGACTTCACGCACAACCCTTGAATTTCTTCGCAGGCGTGCACAGGTTTCCTCACGACGTTTACCTTCAGCGTAAGTGCGTCAGATAACGTACATATATTTTTTGAAAAATTCGAAAACACCTTGGTATGTGTCGGGATTTGAACCTCAGCCCTCCTGGTAGGAGGGCGTCAGTCTACACCGTTGAGCCACCGAAGCTTTTTTTTTGCCATATGTACCGTATACATATTCTTATGCAAGAAGAAAAAAATTTAATCAATTATTTATTATAGATTTAAAGAAACAACAATTAAACTTACAGGAAAAAGAACCGCATCGGTGAATCACTGAAGATGCTAGAACGCTGTATATCCTTGGAGCCTCGCTTTGTGGCGGCGTACTTAGAGCTGCTTCTCTTGACGGCAGAGGACGAGAGGAGAGGCATTCTTGACAAGCTAGTCCAGTTGGAGCCCAATAACTGGGAGCATTATGTTCTTTATGGCAACTGGTATAAGCGTAGAGGTAAGTGCTGCACTGTTTGTCTTAAAGTTACTTGATTAGGTGCTGGAATTTTGATACTATCCGTTTTATCGATGGCAAAAATCAATAAATGTATTTAAAAAAGCGCCAAAAAAATACAAACCTAACTGATAACCGGTCAGTAAGTTTATGGACTGAACTATGCTGTCAATAAGCTTATAGGTCGGTTTTGAGTTTTGATTGTAGCATCGAGATATGATTATTTATAACTTAGATTTTACGCGTCCGAAATTTTTACATCTTACTTGAACTCAATCTAAATTTAAATCTAACGAATTTGCCAAATGAATGTTTACCATCTTGATCTTATATTAGTTACTGTATCTATACAATATACTAGATGTGTCTTATAATATTCTAGAAATAGCTTCCAGCTAGACTAATGCTATTAATTAAAGTAAACGGCAAATTGATAAAAGTTTATTACTATGGGTTTGGGGGGCTTTTCTGCAGCGGTGGACATATTTTGATTTACTGATAATGATGCTTCGAATAGACGCAACCAATAAATCTTGCGACATAAAGTCAACATAAATATTCAAATATGAAATTCACATGTACCCGATAAGTTCCAAGACTGATTAAAAGTTTCCAACGAACGATGATCTTAAAAATAAAATAAATGACGACGATTTTTCTTTCAGGATTATTACCACAATCCTGAACTACTACATGACGGCAATGCGTCTGTCATTCAAAAATGAAGCGACGGGCAGAGAACGAGGCAAGGTACAGTCACTACGCGCGGCTTGCCTCGTGTTACGTACTATGGGACAGCGGACCAGGGTACTCCAGTTAGTTACTAGGTACGGCAATATTGTTTTTTAACTTTAGGAAGTTTATTTGGTGAAATTATTGAGAAGTCTACTTTTGGTTTTTAAACACATTAAAGTTAAGATGGGTCCATTAAAAGGGTTGATCCTCAAAGCAAAAACATAATAAAGTTGTGTTCATTCGTTATTAAATCCCTGTGTTACAAGTTAGTTGATAAGTTTAAAGCTACATACGTAGCTGTGAATGTCTAAGGCTTTTATTTATTCTTAAAATGAATTAATTTATATGAGAATAAGTTTAATATATTATCGTATTACAAACAAAATTGCTCTCGAATATTTTCGAAATAGAATTTTTGGGTGGCATAAAATAGCGACAGAAAGAATACAAACCCTCCACTACCTATGGCCTAACTAACCCTTCCGATTACAGACTAAAATGCAGCAAATTCACGCGGTGTTTGGAGAACGCACTTACCCGAGCTCAATATTCTACTTCCTACAAGAATATAAAAGACGGCTTTTTTTCTGATCCTTAAGTTCTAACAAACATGTTTATTTGTTGGAAAAGAGAACGCTTGATTGTTTTAATTCTTTAAGATGTACATTCATAGACATATAGTTATAATTGTTTGTTCTTATTCATAATACATTAATTTAAAAAATCTAACCTAATTACTTGCCAGTAATATACATATAAGAAATAACATGAAGGGAAATCCTGTAAAATGATAAGCACCAAATAGAACGAATTGTGTTTGTATCAGGTGGCAAATAGTGTCAGACGAGGCAGTGCCAGCGCGTGCAGTAAGAAGGGCAAGGGCGGAGCACGCGTGGAGACTGCGCTCGGAGCTGGCCGGTCGGGCTGCACGTTACCAGAGACCACAACAAACTCACTCGCAGGTACTGAGATATAAATTCAGCCTGAAATGTCTTTTATTGTTNATTCTGCATCTAATTAGTTTATTGTTTATAAAGGATGAGATAAACTTTATCGTCTCTGATAGAGACGTTCTTTCGAAACTTATTTCTGAGTTATATTATATAATCCTTTTTAATTAAAAGTCATAGAGAGAGGCCCACGTTTAGCCTGAGTTTAGTAGTATCTATATTATCTTATATATTATTTACAAGCCTATTTGTTTTTTCTACTGGTATTGTTAACAAAACGCGATATATAACACCAGCTGCATGCTGAATCAACCTAAATTCAAAAACATATTACTGATTAAACTTTGTATTGTGGTATTATCTCCTAACTTATTTGTACAATACAATAGTAAAATATGATTTTGATACGATATAAATAAAATAACTACCAGATACATTAAGTGCAAGTTTAAACTTTACATTTCGCTGTCCAAAAATGTAGTTTATACAATATATTTTCTATATAAACAATATATTCATGGCACCCTCTCACAGATCATCGACTTCGGTCTGGCAACGAAACTGGACCCGAACGAGGTGGTGAAGATATCCACTGGCACTGCAGAGTTCGCGGCACCAGAGATCGTGGACGCGAGCCAGTCGGCTTCTACACCGACATGTGGGCCGTCGGAGTGCTCTCATACGTACTGTAAGTATGACTTGACTTTACGGAATTATATTTAGTGGACACCATGTATAGCGACGTTTGAGTGGGTTCCCGAATAATGTTACGCTATGTAATATTTTACACATGCCTGCGAAGAGATTCGAAGTCGTGTGTGAAGTCGTCCAACCCGCACTGTGCCCGCGTGGACGACTAAGGCCTAATCACCCTATACGGGTAGGCTCGTGCCCCTCAGTGGGGACGTGTAATGAGCTGATGATGATATAATATTTGCAATAAAGTATCTTGATAATTAGAAACAATTGCTAGCAACTACACTGGAATTTATTTTTGGGATCATAGGTGTACTAAAAGTAGTTATCAAAATAGAATGTTTGCATTACGTCATTAATTAAAGCTAAAATAAGTTGATTGAAAGTAATCATTGACCATTGGGCTGTTTGCTTCAACACACATAGTAGAAAAACAATATAAAAATATTTAACATGAAAACTTATATTACCACTAAAGGTACAAATACAAGAACAATCAAAGATTTGACATATTGTTTTACTACAATTGATGACAGATCGGAATATTCAATAGTAGTATGAACTATCCCTGTTTCTTTTTAAAGTATAATGTGGACATGGCTTGTCAATATATATAGACAAATAAATATAGACCTCATTAGCAATTGGGTAAATAATAAATACGATTCTCAATAAAAAACCTATTCTGCAGGCTCTCTGGTCTGTCACCATTCGCCGGCAACAATGACATCGAAACTTTGAAGAACGTGAAGGCTTGCGACTGGGAGTTCGATGAGGAGGCTTTCCAGCACGTGTCTGACGATGCCAAGGACTTCATTAGAAGGCTTCTCATCAAGAACAAGGAGTGAGTATACTATTGTTGAGTTTAATAGGCGATGAGATGGCTTGGGCAGACTCCATTAGTATTTGCTTTACCATTTATGGGGATATAGGGCTGTAAGATATCACGCAGCCAAATTTACATAATAAGATGTTAACGACTATTGTTATATCCTAAGATTGAAATCGAGACCGTCGGGTTACCGTGTCTTCCGACTTTTTTTTTACATTCACACAGTGCCTTCTAGCCCCAAGTTAAACGAGAAGCCTGTATTAAGGGACTTAACAACAGATAAACATACTTAAATTTGTTTTTTTTTTTTGCAAATTCATACATATTATACATAGAAAACATCCAAACAGACATGTTCATGCACACAAATGTTTGTACTGCTCGGGGATCGAAGCCGGAACCCTTGGTGTAGTAGTCGACGTCTCAACTGCTACACCAAATAATATCGTCAACAACTACTATCCTTATCTGACACAATGTAAGAATCCAATCTAATGGTATAGTACATCCAATCTACTGGTATTTGTTAATCTTAGCTAATGGTATATGTAAAACCAATCTAATGATATATATCAATCCAAAAAGAATGTAAGAGTCCGATCGAAAACAACATGTCCATCTAATCAAACGCAATATGTGTACCCAGGAAACGTATGACGGCCCACGAATGCCTCCGACACCCGTGGCTATCGGCGCATGGAGCGGACGGACTACGCCAATCGCGTCCAACCGCTACGAAGCACTACGAGACAGACTACGAGCGCGCTACGACCACTGGTCACAGTGTGCCCTGCCCATCGGACACCTCAGCGAGTATAGCTCACTCAGGAAATTGCTGGTCGACAAGTGCACATTTATGATGGACATTTCGGTGAGTAAAGTATGGTAAAGTCAGCTGCAAAAGGCTTTTTTTAACTGACTACTGCTGTCATTTCGGTGAGTAAAGTATACTAAAGTCAGCTGCTAAAAGCTTTTTTTAAGTGACTACTGCTATTGGCCGCAGATGGCCTTTGCAGCTTCACCGGGCAATGCTGCAGGAAAAAATTTAAAAATGACTAATGAATCTTTCCGTAGACCGTCGTCAAGCGGCGCCGAGGTTCGTGATCAAGCCCCAATCAGCTTTCTGCTACGAGGGACAGTCTGTGAAACTCTACTGTCGCATCATAGCGTGCGCCACGCCCACTGTCACTTGGTCGAGAAACAACCACGAGTTGCGGCAATCGGTCAAGTTTATGAAGAGGTAAGCATTTGTTGGTAATTGTAGTGTCAAAAATATTTTGATAAAGTGCCATAAAATGTCCATATCCTAATAATAATATATAATTTTAAATAGGAATATTATTAAGATATTTTTTCTTTTTCGTGTTTTGGTTTTTGTTTAGTATCACTTATTTAATTTTATCAAAATATATCGCTGCCATTTGCAGGGTTTATTCATCTTCTTACAATCTATGTTGTAAACCATGTAATGCAAGAAATGAATGGTTATGAATACTCTTAAACAATGAACTGTCAACTAGATTGTTAATACTAACACTTGTAACACTCAAAAACAAGTGTTGTTTATTATTTTGTAAATTTGATTTAATATTCTATCCCACTGAAATCTGAGTATCGATTAGATACTGCGACATACACCGAGTGAGGATCTTATTTGTATGCATCCCATGTTTCTGTGTTAACCTTAAGTTAGTTTAAGATATATTTGTAATTGATGCGACAAATAAAATATTTTATTTCTTTCTTAATATGGATGGTATATCTGAAATAAACGATTTGATTATTACCAACCAGATACGCCGGCGACGATTACTACTTCATAATCAACCGCGCCAAGCTGGAAGACCGCGGCGAGTACATCATCCGTGCGGAGAACCATTACGGCTTCAGGGAGGAGGTCGTCTTCCTCAACGTGCAACGTGAGTATTGCAGTAGTATGAAATGTCTCAGCGAAAATACTTGGTGGACCCTATGTCACTCAATAGGCAATGGAGCGAGCTATGTTCGTGGTTTCTCTCATGTATACAGCTGCGTGGACTTAGATTTTGAGTGCGATATGCAAAGTGAGTGACTATTATCGTAAAAAATAATAAATAATTTATATTCTTGATAAATTTAGTGCTGTTGATGACAACAGATCGCCTAAGGTTTCAAATCTGTAGAGAAAAATAGGCAAATAAGTGGAAATAATTTAAAATGTTGGCGATTTTCCGGTTTGTCTTGACACTGCTTATTGGCTTATATGTTGTGCATGCCACTGCATATTCCAACCAGAAATGGTGTTTATTGTACCAAAGTTACCGAAACGACTATGAATAAGCGTTAGGCGATAGGTTGAAGAGAGAGAAAAAGACAGATTACAGATAAAGTTTAAGTGAGATTTCAACTCTAAAGTATTTTTTAAATAAATTTGATGACCTCACAAACTGCAGTACATTCCGCTGAAAATCGGTCAAGGTAACCAGTGTCACTGTAGCTTTATCCCGAGCAGTCTATAGTTTGCTAATATGATGTTTTTTTTAATATATACATATTTACAACGATGAAATCGGCGTCACGCAGATGCTCGGACGGAACAATCTTCCTTTAATTACTAAGACTAACATTTTCTTCATGAGTTTAACAAAGCAAAATGTTAAAGATTAACTCAAGATTCAATCGCGAACTATACGTACATAAAAATTATTATACAACAAAACACTCTGACATTTGCCAAAGAGTTATTAATAATTACAAAAGTGATCAAGAAATAGCCGGCATTCAGCTAGTTAAATTAAATGTAGAATATCGAACAACATAATCTATCAAACATTGTACTAAAGAAGATAGCAACATTAATTAACAAATCTCGACTGTGCAACACGTATAAATGTCACTAGTAATTGAGCATCTCGACGCCTCGGACTTTATAATACAACCGCATTATAAAATAAACCATGCCCCGCGATTGTAAAACCGCCACATCAAACAACACGCCGACTAGACTAATCGTTCAAACGTATTAATTGTTCAAATTCAAAGAATTGGGTCACGAATGCCAGATCTATTCTCGGATAGATCTAGCCTAGGGTATCTAGAGTGTAATTAGTCTTGATAACAGCTTCGGTGAAGTCTGTATACCGCACGGTATAAAGGTGGAAGTTGTGCATCAGGCGTGAGAAATTTTCAGTTTACGAGCACCGCAAAGGTTTTTTAAAACAATTTTTATCGACTAGGATATGAGTAGTGGTTGCATATTGTTCAAAATATAAATATAGTGTTCATACAATCTCTTGATATGCTCCAACTATATACACAATTCTATTGAGAATTCTTAATGTAATAATAAAATGGAAAAAGCTCGTAATGGTTAAAATAGAACATCATTCATGCAATCTCTAGTGAGTCTTTGTTGTCAAGCAAAGTTCGTCTATGAAAAGGTTAACTCAATGTTAGTTTGATTTTTATAAAATTTTCAATGCACTAAGGAAGTGGTAACTGCTCTCAACCAGTGTTTATCGAGCTTAAATATACAAATTCAATTTAAACTTTGGTATTTCATAAAAATACTTTTTTTTTAAAAAAATGTTTGGTTTTTATTAAAATGTAAATATGATATTTCAAAAGTTTTCAAGGAAGTTAAATTTCTGGAATAAATGTGTACCCAAACGTATTACGTGACACATTTAAAGTCGAGTCGGTCTATTAATATGGAGTGTTGCTTAAATTACCTCTATTTGAATACGACATTGTTTTTTTAATTATTAGTTGAATTTTAATATTTTAAGTTATCAGAAGAAATATTACCATATATATTTTTTTAATAAGGGTTGATACCCTTAGATACTTAATTGTGCATTAAAAATAATAATCTTATTAATGTTCCATGTTACAAAATAGTTGCTTAGTGTTGGCATAAATAGCGCGGTTTGATTTATAATTACTCCTATTCGACAAGGTTATTGGTCATGCATGGCATGGACTGCCTATTTGGTAAAGCCAAAACAAAATATTTTTTAACAGATTTCAAACAAGAAGGTTACTCATTTCGACTGTATATATGCTTTTTATGTTTGTTCGCGTAAATCTTCGTCGTTTATGAACCGATTTTGATTATTCTTTTTTTGATGGAAAAATGACACTTCAGATTTGGTTCCATGATAAAGAAGCTAGGGTCTGATGAAGGGAGATTAGTGAAATTGAACTTTTAAAACAGCAACTACTACTTCTCTTTTTCTTCTCTCAGCCCTTATTCTACCCAAAAGGTGTAGGCCTCATATTATTCCATTTATCCCGGTCTTGGGCTACTTTCTTTCCATTTCACCCCAGCAACTCTCTTGACTTCACTATAGTATATTTATTGCGTTGATGTAACTGCAAATAGAGGGAAAAGGAAAGGTAGAGGGAAGAGCGAACACCTTTTTTCTGTATCACCATTAATCGTATTATATAGTCCATGTTTGGTCTGAACTACCTTACAATGTGATCGTACGTGTTGCAGCGGTGCCTAAAGTGCAACGCACTCACGTATCGGAGGCGCCTCGGCGGCGCGAGGCGTTGCCGTACACGTTCTGGCAGGAGTCGAGCGAGACGGCGCCCGCCTTCACGTTCCAGCTGCGGCCGCGCGTCATGCAGGCGCGCGACACCTGCAAGCTGCTGTGCTGTCTCAGCGGGAAGCCCACGCCCACTGTCAAATGGTAAGGAACTACATCTTGAGATGGTAAGAAACTACATGGTGGGGAATCAATTATAATATTTCTGTGATGGAGTACAATGCTTTCCTTAGACTTGGTAAAGCAACACCTACTTTCTAATCGTCAGTTAGATATAAAAAAAATTAAACATTTATCTCTGTGGCAAAATACAAAAACTGTCAAATGGTAAGGAATTCATTATTTCTGGGACAGAATATAATGTTTTCTCTAAACTTAGTAAAGCAACATCTACTGTCTAATCGACAGTTAGATTTTAAAAATAAATTTGATATCTGTATCTGCAAAATTCAATAAACATGGGAAACCAACGCCCATTGTCAAATGGTCAGTGACAAACAAAGAAATGTTGCAAGAAACAATAATTTCATAAAACATGGGAAACCGACGCCCATCTAAAATAGTAACGAAGAAAGAATTTAGACATATGTCAGTTCAGTGGTAGAATACAATAAATTCTTCAACCATTGACCGCCAATGACGCCAGAATCAAAAGATATTCCATTGTGTCTACATTCCCGGCGTTCAAAATGTTAAAATTAAAGAAACTGAAAAGGATTATATACATGATGCTACTTTACCAGCAAACGATAGGACATGTCGTGATAAACCAAGTGATAAAATACATGTCCTCTATACCATGTTTTATAAAAATAGTTTCTGAAAAAAATCAATGCAGGAAACAGGCCTTCAGTAAAGATGGAAACCACGCAGATCCAATGCGGATTGGCAAATGTTACCGGCTACTATCTTGGCATAGTAGGATCTTATAATCGATGATTTAACGTAGCATAACGTAATTTTAAAGTTAGACCTATTGAACGCCAATGTCTCCTAAAGGCGTCAGAAACAACAGATTTTCTATTGTGTTTGGATTCCTGGTGTTCAAAGAGTTAACCAATTTAACGCTAGAAATTGAGATACTATATAAAATCTATTGTTTCTGATGACTAAAGGTTAGCTATCAAAAGATATATTATAATAAAGTTTTCAATTTAAGAGTCTTCTTGTTAAGTAGGTAATACGAATACCTACGTATTATGTTACCTAGAATTATGAAGTGTATGGCCCCTTTCACCTTGTTTAAGGTATAGAGGAGTACGGTGACAGCCATCTTGTGGTTCACTCGTTCCCTGCATCCGCATACATTGCACTTCGAAAGAAGAATCCTTTATGCCTTGTGATCTCACCTAATCCGATAATACAGGTACAAAGACAGAAAAGAGCTGTCGAAGTTCGACTACGCGATGGCTCACGCGGACGGCGTGGTGACCCTCGAGATTATCGACTGCCGGCCGGAGGACAGTGGCAAGTACAGCTGCGTCGCCACCAACGTGCACGGCACCGATGAGACTTCGTGCGTTGTTATTGTTGAAGGTAACCATTTTGATGTTTTGGATATTACACGCCTTTATCAAAACTTACTGGGAAGACACGGGTTAACACGACATAGGGAAACCTAGTCTTGAATTTATTGCAGTACATTTATCCTTTAGCAGTAGCTTTAATGGTACCATGATACATAAGTAGTTTATTAGTACTAATGATACAATCAGTGTAAAGGACTGAATTCAAAGTTTCATTATCATTATTATATAATTGGAATCAGTAATCTAATACCTTCTGATATGTAATAAGCATGATAAACAAATCTCAAATATGGGATTCATTTCACATTACTTTTTTTTTCAAAATCATATTTTTAAAGAAGATAATTTTGTCAAGAACAACTGAACCAATTTAGCTGAAAATCGGTGAAGAAGTTGCTCAAAGCCAGGAATTCCACATGATACTTTTTATGATGATTTTTTATCTCGTTCCTGTAGTATATATACGAAATAAGGGTTTATTTGTGAACCAGGCGAGGTGGTGTCACCGGAGCAGGCTGCGTTAGCGCACAACTTCCTCCACTCTGGCGATCGTCGCTACATCGAGAAGCCGCTGAAACCGGCACCACCACCAATCATCAACAAGACCAAAGTATGTATTTCCTTACTCTCAAGTTGGTACAATTATGTTTTGATCTTCTATTGAACTAGGCCAAGAAGACCAATAACTTTTAACATACAAAGAGCTTTGTTCAATAATACGATAGTTCTAGTAGACTCATTATTTTAATGTTTATCGATGTCGATAATTTAAAAGTACTTTTTTAATATTTTTTTGGTACATGAGTGATGCGCCGTAAAGTTGTTAAAAAATGATGCGAATAGTTTATTTTTGTTTAGCATTATGAACTGTTGACAATAATTTCATTTCATGATGAAACCCCATCTTTCAACGATATACATTAAAAGATTTTTATGGTTAGAATCTGTTCTTAAATTAAATATAGAAGAGCAAATTTAGAAGTTACAATACTATATTAGCCTTATAAGTTACAAATTGAAATAATACAAGGAAAAGTTTTATTACGTGCTATGTATAACCCTAAAAATCTTGTTCAGGTAACAATCGACCCGCCAGCCAAGTCTCACGCTGCGCCTAGACCCAAATACTCGCCGCAGAGTTCGGTGGAGGCCAGCAAGAAGAAGTACGGCGCCAAACTGGACTCTGACACATCTTCTAGAAGCAGAAGTGCCACTAAGGAGCTAGTCTGTGAGTGGTCTACAACTTCATGTCTATTGGTTTTCTCCTAGATGAAGTTGGATTGTTGACGATGAATTAGTTGTAATAGTTGAGAAATCAGATAGTTTACCAAGAGATCCAAATTAGATCCACATTTTTTATATAAAATCAACAAATATATTTAGTTGATTTTCGTAGTAGTGTTTTGTAAGCGTAATATATGTATTTAAGTAATTTTAGCACCTACAAAGATGAAGTTTATAAATAGCGCAATTTTAATGTCTTTATTATTTTTTACTGGCCACTGATCATCTCTTGTGCCAGAATAAGTATATTTTACGTCAACATTTAATTAAAGTGCTATTATTCAAATATAAATATTGATAAAGCGTTGAAATTTTTGGTATTTACAATAAATTGAAATAAATGATTGTTAATTTAATAAAGCGACCTAGTAGGAAAAGTTCTAAAATGATATTTTATATATGAAGAACATGCAACTGTTTGATATTCATCAACAGAGTAAAATAATTCTCTTGAATTATTTAATAAGTGTACGAATGTTTGATGGGAATTTGTTTAATACTTTAATCGCTTTTAGGAACTTAAGTTCAAAAATTGATTCGGGATGGTGACTGGTAAAAGTATAATATCTATATTTAGAGTATTCGATATGTCACGTGTCACACCAAATGTAATCTATACTCTGTCCATTTACTCGAGAATTTCATAGTATTCTTTCTTATATTCGTCAGTACCAGCATCCGATGCAACGATGCGGGCGCCATCTTTCGCGCGGGCGCTGCCGGACACCCTGCAAGCCCGCGACGGCACCCCGCTACTCCTGTCCTGTGCGGTGCGCGGGGACCCGGACCCTCGCGTGCAGTGGTACAAGAACTCCAAGCCTCTACACTCGTCCGAGGTCAGTGAAAATATACAGTGTTGTTGGAACATAAGCTGATAGAAAACGCAGTCAATTAAACGTTATGCACCAGGGTTATAGGTGAAAATTTGATTAAAATATTGGCAAAGTTTTATTAAGGGTTAACCAATTGAAGACCATAAATACGAGTATATACACAATAGAAAAATGAAATCAAATAACTAAATTATGCCATTAATAAAATTAATTGAGTAGGACTAAGTTTATTGATATAAACTATGTTTGGCTAAAGGTAATAAAGATGCTAGAACAATTTTTGGCGTCTTTATTACCGTTAACTAATCAAGGGTATTTATTTAACTCGGCTGCTAATAAAAGTACCTGAATTAAAATAATTTTCAGGATATTATTTTCACGTTTGATCAGACCTTAATTACGTACGGCTGCAGTGGAGATACCAAAAAACACGATTTTACTCAGAATAAAAGAAATTACTACTAATTGAGACGCGACAATGTTCGATGTGGCCAATGACCAACAGAGTGGTCTTGCTAAGTGCCGCTGTTCGGTGGTAGGGCCGGCGACGCATGTGTGCTGAGACGGCTACCTTCATGGGCGGGTTATTGTCGCAATCGAATTTCTTATGAAAATTGAGGACGGCACATGATAATCGATTCCCTTGGTGGGCCATAGCGTAACACCTTAATCGAACTTTATTTAGTTAAATGAATTATTTATTTATTTATCTACAGGTGGTGGACCTTAAGTACAAGAACGGTGTCGCGTCGCTGGCTATCAGCGAGGTGTTCCCGGAAGACGAGGGTGAATACTCGCTGAAGGCCATCAACAGCCAGGGCGAGATCGAGACCAAATGCAAGGTCACCGTCAAACGTGAGTACAACACTATACATAAATATCACTACTATTAAATGGTAATTATACTTTAAATACATTTATTATTATTGAGAGCGTCGGTGGCTTAATGGTGTAAACTGTTGCTCTCCTACAGAGAGGGCTGAGGTTCAAATCCCGCCACGTACAACAATGTTTTCGAATATTCGAAAATATATGTACGTTATCTTTCGCTCTTACGGTGAAGGAAAGCATGAGGAAACCTGCGTAGGCCTGCGAAAAGATTTAAAGGTTGTGCCTAATCACCCTATACGGGTAGGCTCGAGCCCCTCGGTGGGGACGTTTAATGTGCTGACCATGATGATGACATTTATTATTTACATTCAATCTTAGTGTTACAATATAAAAGTTTCCCGCTCACAATCTTAATGTCATGAGAGAGATATTAGTGACGTGACATCACTCTTTGATTAGGGATGGGTAGCGTTGGTTGTTTCTTCTTCTAACACTATATAGTATAAAACAAAGTCGCTTCCTCTGTCCCTATATCCTTATGTATGCTTAAATCTTTAAAACTACGCAGATTGATTTAGATGCGGTTTTTTAACGAGTGATTGATGAGGAAGGTTTCTATGAATGTCAACATCCATTTAAAAGTGGAGAAAAAGTGTTACTTTTGAGGTTTCTCATGTGATGTAAATTATGACATTTTACATTGCCAACGCAGGCTGAACCCTGTGAGATTTATCAAAATATTATTTTTATATACAACGTTCATAGTTTTTCTGTAGTGTATCAGCATTGCACCCGTACATGTTTTTCCAAATAAATAGGTAGCAGTAGCTATATTAGATAGCTGGCTAATTGTTCTAGCAAAAAGCCTCCATAATTTAATGTATTATTATTGACGCATTTCCAGCTATGGACAAGGAGCACGGCAGTGCATCAGGCGGCAGCGCCAAGATCGGCGACAAACCGCCCAGGATAGTGGACCACGCCAAGTCACAGATCGTCAACGACGGTGAAGCGATCACGCTGTCTTGCAGGTCAGTATTGAGGATGGCTTGTTGTTTATATTGATTAGAGGAGCGTCGGTGGCTCAATGGTGTGGACTGTTGCCCTCCTACCGGGAGGGCTGAGGTTCAAATCCCGCCACGTACCTATGTGTATTCGAATTTCTCAAATTACATGTACGTTATCCGACGCTCTTACGGTGAAGGAAAACATCGTGAGAAACCTTCACGCACGCCTGCAAAGAGATTCAACATTTGCGCGAGAAGTCGTTCAATCCGCAGTGGGCCCGCGTGGACGACTAAGGCCTAATCACCGTATACGGGTAGGCTCATGCTCCTCGGTGGGGACGTTTAATGAGCTGATGTTGATTGATTGTGATGGTTATATAAATTCATATATAGAGTATTAAAGAGGCATACTAACTTTTGTACCGAGACGCTGTAAAGTGACATACAAAGTATATTAATATTCTGGTTGCTCATTTTAGCAATAGCTATACTATAAAACTCACTAAGTATTACACATCTCATAAATAAATGTAAGCGGTTAGATAGGGTTTTATTTGATTGCCGATAATTCATGGGTAAAAATTAGATCTTTTTTAATGTTTGGGGCTACGTGTTTTTTTTATTACAGCTCTCAGTTTAAGTCAGACCCCATACTTCTACAATCTAATTGTAATCATCATCATCAATATTATAATTGTTGTTTTGTAATACTCAAGTGAATAAAAAACGTTTCACCAACCTGAAAAAAGGGAAAAAATATATTAGGAAGGGGACTTTTAGGTCTCCGATGACATCTAGTACCCATCGAGACACAATACTCGCGTTGTTTCACACCAGCTTCTGTGTCGGTTGAACAAGCCCGATCGTGTTGAAGCATGGCAAGTTTTGTCTTCCACTCTTTGACCGCTAGGATTCCAGACACAATGGAAAATATATTGTTTGTGATGCTTTAAGGCGTCTCTGGCGGTCAAAGAGGTAAGCGTAAAAGATAAAACTTCATATTCTAATTGGGCAAAACTGTCCCCCCACAGGATCGTGGGCGCTGAGCGTTTCGACGTGGTGTGGCTGCACAACAACAAGGAGATCAAGCCCTCGAAGGACTTCCAGTACTCGAGCGAGGCCAACATACACAAGCTGCACATCGCCGAAATATTCCCCGAAGATGCCGGTAAGTTTCGTCCATACTTACTTTATTTTACTGAGATAATTTATTCTTAAATATTGACTATGACATTTTGACATTGATAGATAGATAAATCTTTTCCTCAAAACAAACATTGACCTTATTTCTAAGTCTATTAATTCAATAATTGATTTGTTAGTGTATTCTGTAGGCAGTACAAAATTCTTCAGTCATACAATCATTGTAATATATTATTTATAAATTACTTGAAGGTAAATTACAAAATCGTAACTAATATTTAAAAAAGTTTAAAAGAGCGACTGTAGATTTTATTGCCGGCTTTTCTCGAAGATCTTATCATTCGTAACCGGTAGAAGTGTAATAAAAAAAATTTTAAAAGTATCTGCAAAAGGTTTTGAGTTTTACAGTGATAGGTTTATTTGAGTAAAGATATTTATAGTTTGACTGCTTAGATAAATAATAAAATTAATAGATGGATAATCTCACTCAAACACTGACCGCGGCAAAATTCTGTCCATCCGTCAGTTGGGCAAAATTTTCATTTATAATCACGACGCTATATGTCATAGTGATACTGTAGTATGCTCACACTTTTGATTTTGTACCTTTGAATGACGCCTTAAGGTCAAAATTTTAATGAATAATTTTATGTCAAACATTTATTTATCTTGGAATTTATTCATTGTTATTATTTATCTTTTGATTCATATATAACATGTGAACGTATGTGTCAAGCGGCATTTTTTGGTATATATTTTTTCTTGACGTGCATTTATTTATTTCATTGTTTAATTAAGTTTGACAGCAATAGTTTGAAAGTACACAGATTTACAAATATGTACTATCCAGGCGTATACACGTGCGAGGCGTTCAACGACGCGGGCGAGTCGTTCTCGTCGTGCTCGCTGGTGGTGTCGGTGCCCGGGGACTCGCCCACGGTGCCGCAGTACTCCGCGTTCCCGGCTTCCGTCACCGTCGCCTCGGCGGAACCCGCTGTCTTCACCGCTGAGCTGGACAAGGTATAATTTATATGTTGCTATTCAATAATACTAGGGTTAGTTTTTAACGACAAAAGGAGGTTACTCAATTGGACCGCTTATAAAGCTTTTTATGTTTGTTCGCGGCTATCTTTGTTGTTTATGAAATGATTTAGATGATATTTTTTTGTTGGAAAGAAGATACTTTTAAGGTTTCAAGATAAGAAAGCCAGGGTCTGATGAAGGGAGACCAGAGAAACCGAACTATTAAAATTCGTCTCGGGCTGTTAGGCCTCTTATATCCGGTAAATTTACTAGTCAATGCTCTCATCCCAAAACACAGTAATGTAAAACATTCCTATTTTACGTGACGATATCTAACACTGTGATTGTATCTATATAGACGACTCAGTACCTAGAATTTTTGCAACGTTTATGCTGACGTAACATAAAACCAATGAAATAACACGGATTTACTTGATCGTTTAAATTTACAGCCACCGCTCCAGCTCCAATGGTTGAAGGACGGCAAACCAGTTGACGAGACGTCGAAGAGGTACAGATTCACGATGGAAGGCACCTCCCGGTACAGGTTCGAAATCGCCAAGGTCACACCGGAAGACAGCGGCCAGTACCAGGCCCGTGCAGTCGGCTCCAAGGGAGACTCCTTAGCAGCCTTCTACCTCAACGTCAGCGATATCTAGACTACATTACTATCCTATAAAAACTATACAAGGACTGACATTTAAAAAAGGGGGACCCAAGACGCCACCTTGAGGTACCCCAACAAAATTACAACTGAATGGAATGATAAGAATATTGAGTTTTTTTTTATACAATTCGGAGTCTAAGTGTGTAAAGGAGTTTTTTTATATTAAATTATTTATTAATTTATTAAGTATCTTTAAGTGTTACACCCTATCGAATGCCTATGAAAAGTCGCTTGGACGAAATCTTCGCTCTCTAGTCACTGTTAACGTTTAAATGTTAATTTATTTATCTTCGAATTTATCCATTGTTATTATTTATCTTTTCGTTTTGTTTATAATTTGTATTTATCGTCCTGGCCTAACAGATGTTAATCGCAGCTTCCTTAAAAGTTTAAGCTTGAGTTTAATCAATGTCGCGGTTGTTGCGGCGGCGTGACGCCCTCTCGCGGACGTTCCGAGCGCCACCGACGAATGTTCCAGAAACGTCGTCGCGTCGATCGCCCAATCTGTAATAATTATTTTTATATTACTGTATTATTTAATTGTACATACATTAATTTATATGACCGCGCGTAATTTATGAATAAATATGTATACCTAAAAATAAATGAGGATGTTTTATTTTTTTACCTTATTTCCAATGCTTTGACAAAATCTGTTCTTATTTGTCGATCGTTTCTTGAGAATATAGTGAAAAGACTAAGAAAATAATAGAGCGTCGGTGGCTCAGTGGTGTGGACTGTCGCCTTCCTACCGGGAGGGCTGAGGTTCAAATCCCGACACGTACCAATGTATTTTCGAATTTTTGAAAATAGATGTACGTTATCCGACGCTCTTACGGTGAAGGAAAACATCGTGAGGAAACCTTCATGCACGCCTGCGAAGAGATTCGAAGGTTGTGTGTGAAGTCGTCCAATCCGCACTGGGCTCGCGTGGACGACTAAGGCCTAATCACCCTATACGGGTAGGCTCGTGCCCCTCGGTGAGGACGTTTAATGAGCTGAGGATGATGACTAAGAAAATAAAAGGTTCTAGAACATAAGCCTTAATGTCCATGTTCATGCCCTTCATATATTTCTAAATATGTCTGGTTTGTTACTTTGAATACATTAATCAAGAAAGAAACGTTCACCATGTAACCTGTGAAGGTATCTACCGAAGTACCATAATAATAAATCGATCTGTGTATAAAGTTTTATGCTCTTCAAAGTTTTGAAGAGCATAAAACTTTTACTTCCGAGCAAGGAGACAAGGTGTTTGGTTGGAATAAGAGACCAACCAAACACCTTGTCTAGGGTATCGGAGGAACATGTTAACGTAAAATAAATAATTCCTTCCGCCTATAGAATAATACGAGCAAATGCCTGCGTAAGCATTTGATTTTGAATTTCTATCACAGGAAGGTAGGCGTTAAAAAATATTTTTAAATAATAATGGTAGCGGGACGGGTGCCAAGTAATTTAAGCCGGTATTTACCTGTTTTAGGACACTAGGTAAAAAATAAGCCCAAAATCAACGTACACTTTATCAACAGCTCATTATACATCTCCTCCACGGGGCACGAGCCTACCTTTACGCGGGTGTATAGGCCTTAGTCGTCCACGCGGGTCCAATGAGGATTGGCCGACTTTACACACAACCTTTGAATTTCTTCGCAGACGTGCGCTGGTTTCCTCACGATGTTTTCCTTCACCGTCGGATAAATGTATATAAGGTCATATATTTTCGAAAACAATGGTACGTGACTGGATTTGAACCTGCACCCTCCAGATCGGATTGTACACTTATTGAAATAAATTTTACATTAACAGCTATATTATTAATGAATAGATAATTCGATGGGTTGGAAAAAAGGTTTGTAAGTGTTTTTATTTGTTGGTTATTATGTACAGTAACAGTAGGTTATTTTGTTCATCATTATCTGCTTACGCTTAAGACATGTGAACTGAAGTTTTTACCTTTTAGTGAGTCAATAAAACCATAAAGTAACCATCTTTCAATTTAGCACAATAATTCATCGCTCAAACCATCAACACGAATCCAACAAACATGTTTTAGACAAACGGTGACCTCCCCGCGCCGTGAACCCGGGACGGTGCGGGTATAATCGAAGCGGCATTACCTCGAAACGTGACGAAGCACAACGCCTCTCATTCAAAATACGCTTATTTTAAAATATGAAATCCCGACGAACGAGTTATGATTGTTTTTTATTGGCCTTTTTATTTGGATCGTAAGAGGACGACCACGCGTTCTAGGGTCGCTAGGATTAAACTCGTAAGTAACAAGTATGGACTTTAGCCTGAAATTAAACGATTTTATTTATTATTTTATTAAACAAATATGACTTCTAGGGGTTTCATTCAAAACACTTTTTTAAACTACAGCGCGGTGGGTGAAAGACATCCTATATGATAGTATTTCACTTCAAAACAATATAATATGCATCAAAATGGCCCAGAAATATTATATTCAAACTTCATGTACCGAAATAGACTGAACTGTCAGATAGTCAATGTAGAGCATTTTATTTATTCAGTTATAGTTAAGCTTAGATGAATCATTAACTAACTAGATCACGAGGAAACGTCAACCAAAAATGTCCGAACCGCTTGACAAATACGTTGACACATGTTATATTTATGACATAAAAAAAATATTTTCAATTTTGACCTTAAGGCGTCATTAAAAGGGTACAAAATCAAAAGCACGAGCACACTACAATGTCATGTAGCGAGATCGTGCATATAGTAAGTTTATTGTTTACCTAAGGAATTTTCTCTACATAAGTGTCGTAGTATTATATTGTAGACCGACACTTGTCCATGAAACCACCAAAAGTGTGGTATCCCCACTCGCCGAGAGGTGACGCGACGATCTATTCTTTGTCATGTAAAGGCGTGTGTTTTGCTCTTATACCGCTCACAAACGGAGGTTTCCAATAAAATATTCAATTAACACGGGGATTGGATTGTGTTTTTAATATTCCTGCGATGTTGGATAGAGTCACGGTGGAAATCAAAGAAATAGAATCGAAGGCTGATAACAGGAGCTTTTGGGGTCCAAATTTCACTGGACTGGTGCGAAAAACAAACCAGAGATGACCCGAAACCCTTAAATCATCAAACGACGGACCATTTGACGATAAATGAGTGGATGATAACGTTGAATAATAGAATACAGATATGTATTTTGCTTTGTGTTCAGTCTTCAATTTACATAAGACTCACTAAAAGCCATAAGGTCCTGTAGACTAAGGACTCTCAATTAATTATTGGGGTTTCGGACGGTAACCCGTCGTACTGGTCCTGTTGGCAGGCCGTAAGTGCCTTGATTGCTGCCTGCTTAATGCCTTGACCGTGGTGAAGTAAGGGATTTCAAAAGGGACACCTAATGTTTGACGAAAGTCATGTCGGTATTACGTAGACCCATTTGGTGTAATGGTTAAGACGTCGGCTACTAAACCAAGGGTTCCCTGTTCGATCCCCGGGCAGTACAAACGTAAGAACCGCAATAAGCGTTCATTAATCTTATTTTCTATTCAAAATAGCGACACTGTGGAACGAAATGCCAGTTTGTTTGTTAATCACGAAAAGCGCAATTGAGTTTTTCTACAAGTGTAATGTAACTATTTATTTACTGGGTTCTGTTGGTCTCTTCTGAAGATCGCACAAATCCAAATGTTCAACGAGACCTACTCGTTGAACACTTGGATTGTGCGATCTTAAACGCTAACCAATAAGAACCAACCTATAAACGTGTATCTTTTTAAGTTCCTAAATATAATTTCCCATATGTTTTTTCAAATACCAAACCTTTCATCACCTTCCCAAGTTTATTAGCTAAGCTCACACACGTCATATCCTAATCGTTACACGTGTCCCAAACTTGAAGTACTCCAACACAACCACTGACATTAAAAATACTAAACAATACGAAATCCACGCGCGTGGGTGCCCGCGACCAATACAAGCCGCGAGCAGCATTATTAATAAAGAATATTACCACAGATATACAGAGCGACGGAATATTATTCCGAGGCTCTTACGGCGAAGGAAAACATCGTGAGGAAACCTTCATGCACGCCTGCGAAGAGATTCAATGGTTGTGTCCGCACTGGGCCCGCGTGGACGACTAAGGCCTGATCACCCTATACGGGTAGGCTCGTGCCCCTCGGTAGGGACGTTTAATGAGCTGATGATGATTACCACAGAACTGTTACTGTGTGTCTAGTAACCATTGGAGTCGTCTTGGTGGACCGGCCCAAATGATCATCTTATGTCGTGTCGTGCTTGCCCAAGTAGCTGTTCTCTGCAGGATTTGATGACGGCTGCGGACAGCGCTGTCGCCGTGGCTGGCTTTTGGACTTCTACGGCTTAATTAAAAAAAATTAATTAATTAATTGTGTTTTTGCTATCGATACGCTAAGAAGAAGAAGGTGGTTGAAATTAGTGTAGGGTTTGGAATAAATTATCTGTAAACACGACAAACACGGTACTAACTTTGTTTATAAATTTACAGTAAGTATACACACCACTACTAAATCACTTAAAAATCACTATTTAACACTTCACACTCTCATCTCACTTACTCGTCACTGGCTAGTCACTTTATTTTTTTGAATGTTATTGTCAACCCTAATAGCGGTTTACAGAATACATATTATTATACTTACAAATTTTGTCCAGTGTACTGCTAATAGTTTCCGAGAAAAATTGTCGGACGGACACACAGACTGACATTACTAATCTATAAGGGTTCCGTTTTTTGCCATTTGGCTACATAACCCTAATATGTTTTTGTCAAAATTAAATAAATAAATATCTACTGACATTCACACAGCGTCATCTAGCCCCAAGACAAGCGTGAAGCCTGTATTATGGGTACTAAACAACGGATAAACATACTTATATATTTTTTTGTTTTTGTAAATACATACATATTATACATAGAAAACACCCAGACCATTACAAACAGACATGTTCATTCACACAAATGTGTGTACTGCCTGGGGATCGAAACCTTGGTCACAGCCTTGGTGTGGCAGCCGATGTCTCGACCATTACACCAGATGGGTCGTCACACATCATAGACGGCAGCTATCATTTCGGGGACACATTTTATGTATTAATGACAGTCCGTTCGTATTTTTATACGTCCATGGTGACAGGACAGTAGACAAAATTGTATGTTATAGGAAAACAAACATAGGTAAGTCATATAAACAAATTATACAAAATACCTTCTGTATGTGTCTCGTCATACAATTGGAACTATTGCACGCGTTAACTAGAGAGTGCACATTTGCATAGTACACACGGTGATAAATTACTTCAAATGTTGTCAGAGTACGGTCAGATTTTTAATTTTTTGGAACTGACATATTTTTCAAATCTTTTTAATGTTTTATGTGAACGCGACGGTCAGTATACTCACCTGGTGGTAAGTGGTACCACATATAAAATAAATATGTGATGCGCATGACCATGACACATGCAGTGTTGATGAATGAGTGAGGTCATCAAGGGCCCGGAATTCCCTTCATATTCCGGATGCAGCGACAGCACACATACACATATTTCGAATGAGCGTACATTTACCTAAACAAAGAGCCTACAAACTGTATTTTCTTCGGCGGTTGGTTTTTGAGGCACGGATGGCGTATCTACCTTTATATATACAATCATTGGGGGCTACCCATCAATTACGTCACACGTAAAGGGAGAGTCCCAAATGGTGTGACGTCATTTTGAAAAAATATTACAATCTAAGCATACTGCAAATAATGTGACGTCACACAAGGGAGGGGGAGTCTCACAAATGTGACCAGCTGTGACGGGGGAGGAGCAAAAGAATGAAAATTTGTGTAACGTTATTTATGGATGACCTCTTATATCCATAAAAAAAACTTATAAACGATACAAAAAACTCAGCATGATTTGACAAAAAAGTAGACACACAATTGAAAGTACAAAGAATTTGCTGAGCTTCACTAGACTTTAATAAGCGCTTCTCAAACTTTAATTGCACATCAACATTTGAGTTTAAGCCAACGAAATATGCATTCAATAGACTTTTTCTAGTTAATAGATACATATACAGATAATCAACAAAATTTACACACGATGTCCAATCAAGCGTTCAGCATCAAATCTTTGGATGGAGCGATTAAGTTTGTGTATATCACTGCGTTCACTACCGGCCAGTGCTTCTCAAAATATGGTTTGTAAATTAAGTCCTACATTCGGTTCCGTGCAGATTTTTTCAAATCAGAAATGTCTTTTTTGAAGGTAGCTTTTTTATCTTAGGGTTAACGGTGTTACTACTAATAACTAGTGGTTCCCAAAATATGATTTATTTTGGTAGTTCCGTGCAGATTTTTTGAAACCTGGATTACTTTTAATATCGTTTTTATTTATGGGGATCTTGTATAAGGTTGTCTGCTACGGTATCTCAAATGAAGACAAACCTTGTACTTTTGCGAACCTTATTTGCAGCATTCATAGAAAGCTGCGAATTTTTGTAGGACAGATAACGTATGTTCCTCCTTTATTGGCGTCACCGAACGCTACTCTGGTGTCGAGAAAGTCTTCATTTTTTCTGAATCAAATAGTCTCTAATGTACGACCCATGTAATGTTAGAGACTTCGGCTCTTATCCCAAGGGTTCCGGGTTCGATCCCCGGGCAGTACAACA